>JAVXUP010003580.1:0-61716 GCA_033070095.1 Escallonia herrerae | reverse complement strand
GCCCTCACGTCGTTATCATTGTACACTTCTCTAGGTTTCTTTTATCAAACCAGACAAGGATGGGGTTGAATAGTCTACTAGCATATGAGAAAGGCATCCAGAAGTGTCCAAACAGTAAGAAGTTCATTTTAGCAGTTTATAATTAATTGTTCCACAATCATAAGCAGACTACATGACATAGAAAAGATGGACACCAATCTCTCACACAAGACTAGTGTAGCTAAGCACAGATAGGGAGACACAGGAATTGAGCCATGGTGCAAGGCAATGGCGTTTTTATGTTTGATTCTTTGAAATCTGATTGTGGCGGAGAGAGACCCACTTTATGCTTGAATTTGGATGCAAATGTCAAAGGTAGTGGAGGGCTGTGAGCACTGTAGAACATAAGAAACAAAAGGTTGCTCCATTGTGACCATTAAAGCCCCCAGAAATGTTGATGACTCTTTCTGTAAAGCACCAATTTGCATTCTTTTTAACTCAGACTCCCATATTGCTTGCTTTTCTCCTCTGGTGGTTGAACCAGCCAATTTATATTGTCGTTCCCAGAAAGAAAATTGGAACTGCCTTCCATGGACATGACTAGCGTCAACGAGGACTTTATTTGAAAGTCAGAAACTTAAAATAGGCACCTTCACTCCCAAAGCTTCTGCTCTGCTTTAGCCGATCATGATACCATGAACATACTTCCTTAATTGTTCCCTAATATGTGGACTTAATAGTTAAGTTTGGCAGAGTGTGGTAGTTTGTTAAATAGAAAGCTATATGGCATGCATCTCATTATCTGAACTCTATACAGAGAGAAAGCACAATACTCAATCAAAAACAGCTAAAATCATCTCACAATCTTCATTATTCAAGTACGGAAAATTTGTGGTCTTGCTCCTAGCTGTCAGTTCTTTAAGCTGCAAATGGTGAAATGTTCGAAGGAATTGCAAGGAAATACTAACTGAAAGGCTAAAGGACTTTTGCTTGTATAGAAACCCAATTCTAGAAAAAAATGACTTAAGACTGCTTACTGAAAAGAAAATGTCCTGAAAGGCTTGGTAGATTTGCTCGAACACGCATAGCCAAACTTTTATTAAGTGATTTTTGTCCTCTTGCATTGCAGCTAGTGACATTCATCTCACTCCAGTAAATTTTTCGCTGAGGATCAGTTCATTTTTGGAATTTCCATTTGGAAACTTACGCCAATTTACTCTGCTAAAGAAGGTTAAAGAATTTCCAAATTGAGCCTGCTTACTTCCTCTTTTTTCCTGATGGTTCAGAGCAGGCCAGTGAACAGCTTACTTGTCTATATTATCGTTGATCTGCAATTTACGTAGGAAAAACTACCTTATTAGAAACTAACATACAATGAAAGTTCCACTCGGTAAGAATTTGGATATCTTTGATGTTAAGTTAGGCAATTTGTGGTTGAAAAGCCAGTTAAACCTGAAGCAAATAGAGGAGGTCCAACGTTATGATTTTTGAACAGTTAACATATTTGTTTCATGACAGTCCTTGTATTGTCAGCTAAGAAAAGAAGTCATACGACGAACTCAATTACACTTCAAACCGTACGAAATGCGTCGGAGGTGTTGTTTGGTAGTTCTGATACATAGTATACACAGCTTAACACACCATATAATCAAAAGCAAAGAACGTGACACGAGAAAGACAGACAACAGTTTCCAACAAAAGGAAATTGTAGCTAAGCATCGGACCAAGTAATATCCAATTCGCCCCAGTTGTCTAAGGGAATTCCCAAGGCTTTCCACACAGCTTTCGAGGCATCAACAATATTGTTAGGGCATGGAGGTTGATAGTCATGGTCCTTATCACATCCCACAGTAGAGTCACACTCATCGACAACCATGGCCCTTACACTTCGCCCATTACCACTTATGATGATGTGGTTGTGGCACCTTCCCCCTCCACTATACCATCCAGTCGATAGCGCCACAACCGGAGTGTCATCAGAGTGGTACTGGTTATCACATTCTGATGGACCCCCACCATCTCCTCCCTTTTGGAAACTGTTCAAAGTGAGTGTGGCCTTAGTATTGTTAGACACTGAAGGTGAACACGTGTATGTGGTGTAAAACTTGCCTCGAACACAGCAAACAGAGTCGTTCTCCTCGTTGCATTGTCCATGAGGAGGCTTTATGCCCCTAATTTTGCCACTTGGCTTGCAACTCTGAGCTTTAACCTCTACAGAATGTGTAACTAGGAGAACAAGAAGTACAATAAGAAATGCTCCCAACTTAAAAGTTTCCATACTCCTGAGTGTGCGCGTGTTGTATGTGTGTTTACAATTGTTTAAAGGCTGATGCAAAGCAGTTTCAAGTGATTATCCTTATATAAAGACTACCCAAGCTAACAGGCAGGATAATGCTCCCGACGTGAAGACTTGTAGCAATTAATAATAAGTTCATGTGCATTCTGCCCAGTGCTACTTCCACAGCTATATCCAAATTTGTACTCTTACATTTTGTGCATTGTCTGTCATAATCATCTTTAACTAAATGCTTCAAACAGTTCTATAATCGGGAAATCGAACCTTAGGTAGCGGCTGTCACATTATAAAAGTGACTGCCACGGCACTTTGCTTTCAAGCCTTTACATGAAGGGTCAAGGAGCCCTTTTTTTAATTCCTACATGATTCAATCAAGATAGAAGACTAAAGACTCTGGGAGTATTTTATGCCTTCTTTGTTGATAGAAAATAAAGATACTAAACAACCAATGTAACTCGTTTAAGATTTGGCCTTCATGTCGCCATTGTGATCTAATTTTGGTTGATCAAACCACATAAGGACAGGGTAGGAGTCTAGTAGGCTTAGAAAAAGCTCAGGTTTGCAGGAATTATGAGGAATCACAACTTTTTCCTGACAACTGGCCTAACAGATAGATAAGATGATAAAGGAGGATGCTAGAGTCATAATTTATCACTTCGTAACTTTATTTGGAAACCTGAAGCAACTTGAACAATAGAACTAGCGCATACAACACATGATTATAAACAAAAATTCTTCTGCATGCATTGGCTACCAGCTCTGGCTTTTGCTACTCTTTTCCTTGATCAGTTAGACTTTTCCAAGTGTCATGTACAAAAAGATGGCCATAAGATCACTCAAGGTATTGGGGATTCTTACATACGATATGAATGTTGGGTTTATATTCTATATAATAAGCCTGTTAGCTCCTTTTTAATGAACAGTCCAAGGTAGAATTGATGGATATAGTTCAAGTGTTTACTCAAAATCATATTACTATAGAGAAATTAGGTCTTTTCAGACATAGCCATAAACCAACACTGTTCTCTCTGGATTGGATAGAGGGTTAGAGTTTTTCCTGAAACCGTTCATGAAATAACCATTAATTTGCTGATTAAGGCTATCAAGGTAATAACATCCAATTTTAGCCTTGCTATTCTTCCTTTCTGAAAAGATGACAACTAGACGTGACAATTCACGAAGGTCCTTTTTACATTTTTAATTAATGGCCTAACTTCTCTCCTCTTCATTTGATTCTTACTAGCTAAAAGTATGTTCAGAAGAATGTTAAAGCATGAACCAGTTTTGGTTTCCGTTTGCAATATGTGGTTGTTATGACTTGTCTATATTTGATGGTGAAGTGTGCACACAAATTATATAGAAAACTGAATTACACTTTAAACAAGAAGTTCATTTCAGTAGTGTAATTGTTCTTTACACTTTTAACAAGAAGTTTATTTCGGTAGTGTAATTGTTCTGGTACATAGTGTACACAGTTTCAGATGTGATCGTAAGCAAATAACACGACAGAAGGATAGACAGCAATATCAAACACAAGTTGGTTGTAGCTGAGCCCAAAAGGAGACACTGTGAGGAAGTGCGTCATGAAGAGGCGTAATGGCGTTGGCTTAATTGATTGTTGAAGGCACTCAGTATTGCTGATTGTGGGAATAGACAGACTTCTTTGTGTGAATTTGTTTGGAATTTGATGCAGATACCGAAGGTAGTGAAGGGATGTGAGTATTGTAGAACATAATAAATGATTGCAATGTGTCCGAGGGTAGGCCTTGGGCAGCAAACAAGGAGCATTGAAATGTCCAACAAAGGATAAAGAGACAGACTACAGACCAGGTTGTTGGCAAGAAATGGAGAGCACACTAAACATAGGACCAAAGTGCTGAACTTAAATAAACTTTAATGAGTAACCTTCTCCCAAAGGTTAGCAGTATGACTTGGCAGGCAAAAGATGCCCAAGACAGTACTGGTGGAATAAAGATCAAGCTGAATAGCAGAAAAAAGCAGACAAATGAAACTAGGAGGCCAAGTATTGGCACAGAAGGAAGATTTCTTCCTATAAGATATTTGCATAGAAGGAAATTTGTTACTTTAAGAATTTTCTACCCAATCTAAAGTTAGGTAGCTTATGGTCTTGAAGCCCAGTAAAGCAAGATTTGGCTAGAAGAGATCTAAGATTGCATGATTGTTACTTGGAAACAACAACGATTTTTTTTGTTTGAGTTGTAATACAAAGCATACACAGCTCTGTACACCATAAAATCATAAGAAAACATATCATTAGCAGGAGAGTATACAACATTGTGAAATCAAAGCAAATTGTAGCTAAGCATCGGACCAAGTAATATCCAACTCGCCCCAGTTGTCTTCGGGAACACCTAAGGCTTTCCACACAGCTTTCAAGGCATCAACGATATCATTAGGGCACGGAGGCTGATAGTCATGGTCTTCATCACATCCCATAGTAGAGTTACATTCATCAACAACCATGGCCCTTACACTTCGCCCATTAGCACTTACGACAATGTTGTTGTGGCACCTTCCTCCTACACTGTACCATGCAGTCGATAGTGCCATAACTGGCGTGTCATCAGAGTGGTACTGGTTGTCACATTCTGATGGACCCCCACCATCTCCTCCCTTTTGGAAACTGTTTAAGGTAATCATGGCCTTAGTATTGGTAGACACTGGAGGTGAACAAGTGTAAGTGGTGTAAAACTTTCCCTGAATACAACAATCAGAGTCCTTCTCCCGGTTACATTGCCCAGGAGGGGGCTTTATCCCCTAATTTTGCCACTTGGCCCGCAAGTCTGAGCCTTAACATCTACAATATGTGTAACAAGGAGGACAACAAGCACAAGAAGAGATGCTCCTACCCTGAAGGTATCGATTCTCTCTCTCTCTCTCTCTATGCAAGTGCTGAGTGTATTGCAAAACAGTTTAAAGCAACTAGTTTATATAAAGACTGCCCTTGCTAAGAGGCAAGATAGTGCTCATGAGATGAAGACTAGCAAAGTAGTGATATGTTGCAGTAGTCATATGGTCTGTTGGACAGTTCATGTGGATTTTGCCCAAATTTGTACTCTTGGAAGGTTCTGATTGTGTGTCCGCTGTTTTAGTAGTCCTCATTAACTAAATTCTGGTAATAATTTTTATGATGAAGAATTTGTTCTTATGGTTCTTCTGGTATCTATTGTTAGATTTCAGAAGTAACTGCCACGGAACCCCTATTAGAAAGTCCCTCCTCCGAGAGTCGAAGGGTTGTGTTTTCAGTCCCTATGTAATTGAATCAGGAATATTCAGGATAACAAGACAAATACTTTTGAACTATAGAGGTAACTGACTTGAGATTTGGTCCTCATGTCACCATCACTATATGTAACGCTAGTTTTAGTTTATTAAACCAATTGGACTCTGTTAGCGTATGAAATAGGTGCAGCTTTCTGCCTATCATTTTAGGTAGTGCTAATTTAGCTGTAACTTCAATTTTTAATCAGCTTCCCAAATTTTTTTACTAAAAACTGGACTAAGCCATGAATATAATGTCAGTAAAGGAAGGATTGTATGATTCACATGGTATTCATCCTGATGGCTTTAGCCTTATCATCAGATTTGCAGCTTGATTTACTTAGAAACCTGAAGCAACTCAATCAAGGCCATAGAAAAGCATCAATCTTCACTGAATCTAATGCATGGAAAAGATGATTTCGTACAAGATTTCCATCTCCACTGTTAACATCTCTACTTTGCTCCTTGATCAGTTAGAGTAATTAAAACCCTTTCTCTAAGAAGTTCCTATTAGCCGTTGTTTAATTGTTAGACCAGAATTCAAAGTGCATGGCGTCAGCTTGTTTGGTTTATTAAGGGACGGTTTCAAAGAGTAGAGTGGGAAAATTGGTGGGTGACTGTGATTGGTCGATAGGTGGGAATGGCAACTTGAGTAGGTGGAGTAGGTGGTGATAGGCGCTATTGTTCTTCTCCGTCACCTTGATCACGAGACTGGTGCTAATCTTTTAGGTCGTTCTCATTGATAGGCGCTTCTTTCAAGCTGCAAATTAGAAAGACTTCAAACTACCGCAGTGAAGATAAACTGATACTAAAGAAATGCAACTAGTATAGAAGCCCTATCTGCTCAAAGATGAGAAATACCTTATAACTAGTAGAATTGGCAATGAGCAATACACAGCTCTGTTGTTAGGAGGTTTAATTACTTCGAAAGTCCTTTAAGAAACTTATACCAATTTATTCTGCCTATGAAGGCGAAAGAACATTAGTTCGACGTAGGCATAATTGGTTTATTTCAAACCAGCTCAGTGAGCACTATGGTTTCTGTACTTGCGTTCATCTGCATACCAGATATTCAAAACAACCTTCATTTTAGAGTTAACAGAAGGAAAAATTCTTCCACAATTTTAGCCTTTCGGCTAATGGCACAAAAATTGTGGTAAATTGCACCAAAAAAAAAATTGTGGTAAGAAGATCCGTAAATAGAATTGCCTAGAGGAGAGGTCTAAGATGCCATGAATGTTACAAATGGTAAAAGTTCGTTTCATAAACTAATGAAAACTTATATAAGAAAGCACATTTGCAAATCAAACTAGTATGTACAGATTTTCACTCGCTATGATCAGCAAAATAGAGGACACGGGAAAGATGTGCACAGTTTTAAAAACAAAGCAAAATTTTTGATAAGCATCGGACCAAGTAATATCCAACTCGCCCAAGTTGTCTCCAGGCATACCTAAGGCTTGCTACACAGCTTTCGAGGCATCCACAATGTTGACGAGTGTGGTTCTGCTAAGGGATGTGATGAAGACCAAATTATCAACCTCCATTAGAACTTAAGACACCGAAGGTGATGAAACTGTTTAATGCGAGTGTGGCATTTGTATTGCTAGACACCGAAGGTGAAGAAGTGCAAGTGCTGTAAAAATCTCCTAGAACACAGCAGTCAGAATCATTCTCCTGGTTGCACTGTCCAGGAGGGGCTTTATACCCCTAATTCTGCCACTTGGCCTGCAAGCCTGAGCCTTATTATCTGCAGAATGTGTAAGAAGGAGAACAACAAGTGCGATGTTAGATCCTAACTTTGAGGTATCCATTTGGGATTTGTCTATCCCTCCCCGCAACTGTTGTAAGCTTGATACTAGTGACTAATCTGATTTTGTTTACATAAATTCCACCCCAGAAAAATCAAACATGGTTCTCAAGACATGCAACTTTTGGCAGAATAATCCTCTGTATAGCTTAAAGAACATTGTTATGCTACGTTTCAGCTACAGTTAATAAATTTTGTATACCTAAACTGATTTAAAATGGCACGACCGACTGCAAACAATTTGGGAGTGACTGTAACATGCCTCGGGGCATCTTTTGAAATTTCTTCATGGTGGAATCAGGAATACTATCTGTACTTCCGAAATAGTACACTGCTTTCTGTTACTCATGAAAAATACTGTAAGGGGAACTGGTTCATGATCTGGTCACCTTGCCACCGGCATCATCTCTGTGCATTTTCCCTTGATCAAACCACATATAGACATGATAGTTGTCCACAGTCATCATGTCACCATCATCATATTTGTAGCAGACATCTGAAACAATGCCATGAACTATCCTAGGTCTGCTGACTTAATGTCATAAGGCCTCTTTTCTATGACCGAGAATCACGATAGCCTTTGCCACTTAAAAGTGAAAAAAGATTGTAGTAGGTGTATCTTTAAACACACCAATAGAGAAAGCATTTCTCCACAAACTGCCACAGCCCGAAACCAAATTTGGAGTCTCTCTAGACAAAGATTTTATCTCCAGTTCTGGTTGGTTCCAGTGTTAACATGGACGCTGCAGTAATAGAATAGAATAATATAAATTGGGAACTTTGTACAAATTGGACCTAATAAAAGGCAGTAACTGTGGCTTGGAAGATCCTCCAAGTTTGAAAGGGACTGTCATGGCATGTATGCAGCTTAAATGAGGACGACGGCAACAAAATTAGGGAACAAAATCGCTTTGTCCTATGTCACCGTCATCATCTACTTTTCTCTAGTCAAAGCAGGTACGGATGAAATTGTAGTCTGTTGGCATAATCTGATCATGCTACTAGTTTATATTTATTTAAGCGCTCGCTCTATGGTTCTGGGCTTCAGTATTTTTATAGAGTGTAAAGTCGGAACAGACACAAGCCACAGCCTAAAAGCAAGAGCAATCCTCAGGAGCGTAAATTAAAAGGGAAGGATGAAATGATGAACAAGCATTGATATTGTTGCAGACACTAATTGCCATGAGTCTGGTTATAACAGGAAAAGAAGGTGGTCATTAGGTTGCTATAACTTCTCGGAGCACCTCCATTTCCTATGAAAACATAGTTGTCCCTCGCCTTAAAGAAAGACGCCTTTTGTTAATCCCCTATTCACTTCGTAAAAATCGACCATAAGAATACATGTGCTCCTTCACGTCACCAAGGATTATTGATATGTTAAAGTCAGTTTTTCAGTAATAGCAGGACTTTATACTATTTTTCACTTGATGGTTGTGCCTAATGAGGTACCCTAATCACATCAATTTTAAACCTAATGTGATATCTATTAATCTTAAACACCCATCAGGGGTTCTCTTTTTCACCTTAAGTGTATTGCCGTATTGGTAGTGTTGATCTCCAACGCAACAGGTTAAGGTTTTCTACTGACATTCACCATCAATATCTTTTGTAGTATTATCCTACTTTTGGAAAGATGGTCGACATGTTTGGCAGCACATAATTCCCCTTTCCACTCATGGAGGATCTTACTGCAGACTAAATTCACATCCATGACAAAAGTATTTGAAACATTCCTAAACTGTGTATGCACTTCTTATTGCCGGAGGTCCAAGTTTCTATATAATTTGTTGCTTTACCAGTTCAAGTGAATAAAGATGTAAATAGAGAAGAAGAGATTGATCAACCATGCTGCACCTATCTTGCATTCATTCTGAGTTTTGGTAGTCAAAATTGCTTGTTCCAGCAATTTTATTTCAGGAACACCATTCACTATGTGTTGGCATATCCGGAAAGCAAGAAATAACCCAGTCTCCATAGTGGAAAGCCTAGTTCTATGCAAGTAGTTACTCGGGCTGGTAACCTGATCACAGAGTACCACTCCGCCTTTGTGGATCTGGTGACTTGTTCTTGTCCCAATAGCCCCTCTCAAGAACTGTCAGTTGGAGCCCCCCGGCCCAAAGGTTGGCCACCTGAAAATCAATTGCCATGGTGCTTTTTCCCTCTCTGTGGCCTATCTTGTCAGGGATCAGTTTGCTGAGATGAAATATGGAGGTTGCAAGAGAGCTAACTCTATCTCAGCAGCCTATGGTGAAGCCCAAGTCATTCTCTTAGCCATCAACTATGCTAGAAAACAATTGGGAAGCTGACCACTGTTATATCTGAACCTAGGAGCACAATTGATCTCCGTATCAGTATGAATTGATAGGGAAGATAAAAGATATAGCTGATTTCATCAAGGATGCTCTCATATCTCACCCCAGGATCTCCTTAAAATATGAGCACAGGATCACCAACAAGGTTAGCTACTGGGTTGGCACTAAAACTTTTCAAGGCTTCATCAATCAGTCCAACTGGTGGCAGTGCCCACACAAGGATATCTTTACCCACTATGCTAGCTTGAAGAAGCAGTAAAAGAATGGGGCTGATGTTTGCTCTATATTTTCTGGTGAGTTTCTTCTTTTTAGGTCTTTGGACAACCAAAATAATCACCATTCCAAAGTGAAAATGTATAAAAATCATATGATGACCTATGCGAAGAGCAAATAAATTTGGTCGCCAGCGTTGGAAGTCTGTATGCCTACACAACATTTTATACTGTGTGCATCTGCTTTCATGCAGGGAAAGTGTGCATCTGCTTTCATATTCCTACCAACACTTCCATGTTCCAGAATTTTCTCACGTTTTGCTGTGGATTTTATAAAATATCCTCCAGACAACACTTGGTATTGCTGGAACTTCACAAGCTCCACGTTTAGGTTTGGATATAGAAGATATTCTTGAAAAAGTCTTACATGTACGCACTAATTTTTGTTTCAAGGTTCTCTTGTAATGTGTGATAGAATCATGCTATAAGAAATCAACTAGAAATCCATCCTGTAAGAAATTCATCAGAAAACAGGACTAGCACAGAATTACACTGTACAGACACAAACAGTAAAAATAAATACAAATGACACAGAAAATAGGCACCAGACTGAAATGCAACAAACTACATATTTTGCTAAGCATCGGACCAAGTAATATCCAACTCCCCCCATTTATCTGCAGGCACGCCTAAGGCTTTCCACACAGCTTTTGAGGCATCAACAATGTTATTACGACAGGGAGGCTGATAATCATGGTCTTTATCACATCCCATTGTAGAGTCACACTCATCTACAACCATAGCCTTTACACTGCATCCATTGGCACTTATGATGATGTTGTTGTGGCACCTTCCACCTCCGCTGTACCATCCAGTTGATAGTGCCACGACTGGAATGTCATCGGAGTGGTACTGCCCGTCACATTCTGATGGACCCCCACCATCCCCACCCTTTTGGAAGCTGTTTAGAGTAAGCGTAGCCTTGGTACCACTAGAGACAGCGGGTGAACATTTGTAAGTCGCGTAAAATTCGCCTTGAACACAACATTCAGAGTCATTCTCCTGGTGCATTGTCCAGGAGGTGGCTTTATACCCTCAATTTTGCCGCTTGGCGTGCAGGCCTGAGCCTCAACCTCCAGGGAATTTGCAACAAGGAGACTGAGAAATATCAGAACAGATGCTCCTAGCTTGAAGGTAGTCATACTCTCTCTCTATCTATCTAATCTCTCCAAGTGCTGAGTGTTGGATGGATAGGAATTGGTAGGGACTCCGTTTATATAAGAGTGTCTGGAAAAAATGCCAAGATAGTGCTCTTGACAGGAAGGCAATTGCAATATCACTGGTGAGTCATATGATCCAGAGGGAGGGTTCATATGACATTGTGAGAGAAAAAATGGAGGATGCATCTTTAGGAGAGCCTTCTCAACGTTACAGCCACAGCCAAGACCCCAAATATGGAGTCTTTGTACACAAGACTTTTTTTCATGAGTCCCAGCGTGTCGCATTCTCGTCTCACTAAATGCTGTGGAACTTAAAATATCTAAGATTGTTTGGACCTACTAACTGGCACCAACTGTGCCTGGAAGATCTTCAAATCTGAAAGTGACCGCCATGGCATGTTGTGGGTGTAATACTTAAATCAGGAGGACAGCAATGAAACTGAGGACCTGAAATTGTTAGTCCTCTGTCACCATCAAAATCTGGTTTTCCTAATCTGACGGCATACAGACAAGATTGTAGTCCTTTGGCATTGTCGAACGATGCTAGTGTTCTCTTTGGTGTAACTATAGCTGTGCTGCCTTTACGGCCTAAGTTCAAGAGCATGCTTCACTTCTCTCTAAAGAACAGATCTATAAGCAAGAATTTCATTTCACTGCAACCTTTTCTTGCATCATGTTTTCTTCATTCGATTCAAATGAGAGGCAAGGGTGTGCCTGTAACTTCTTGGCTCACTGCCTAATTTAGAAGCTTAATTCTCCCTCAGTACCTTCTACAAAGACCTCCTCCTTTTGCTATATCCTTAAAGAAGTCCACTTTCTGAAAATTGACAATACACTCCGTCCAACATTTACCCTTCAATTGAGAACGAAAGCAGGTACTCCTGTCCAAGCAAGCTCATGGACATCCACTTTGTACATGTCGCATTATTTACACTCGTGTTACTTGTGAACGTGCAATCTCTATGCAGCGAAAGCGTTCCATTCGGAGACAATGAAAAAGATCTGACATGCTAACAACGAGCTGAGAAGGTTATGCCTGATTTTCAGTTTGTTACTTTAAACTCTGTATTGTCTAAATACGTTGCCTTGATGATTGTTCTGAACGAGGTATCCTAATCACAGCGAGCTTAGACCTAACTGTCACACCCCGAAAACGGAAGCCGTGACTGTAATCAAAGTTCCTGAAAATACTGCTATAACTCTAGTGACAGCGATATAGACAGAGCAACTAAATCCTTTGAAATAAAATATCTCCATAAAACAAAGAATCTAATGCAATCCGTTCTCTTAAAAATCCATTACAAAACAATTTTACTAAACGCAGCGGCTAAACCAATCATATGAAATCAATTCTATCAAATTACCCGCTTTCGGGTAAAGTTCTCAAAACAAACTGTAATCTAATTAACTCAAAAGAAATCTCAAAGCTCCAACGCCGTCACACGGATCCTTAGTCACTTTCATGACCTGTGGCAAGGGGCAAGGTAGAGTGAAAGGGGTGAGCTCAAACAGCTCAGTAAGGTACAAAAACGACAAGATATCAAAGCAACAACTAACAGAGTCAAACGGCAATACTTGATGGAATGGGCAAACCAAATTCTTATATCAAATGCCAAAACAAACGTAATTAAGCATTAACCCTAAACATATAAATAAGATGTTGGGAATGCTACACAAAAAAAAATACGATGACTATGTTGGTCATAAGACCCAAACGTCGAACCAAACGTACAAACATCAAACGTGTGCTACCGGTAGCATGCTAAGCATCTATTAATCGCCAGCATATAATCAAACGTGTGTCCAAAGGACCCTCTCAATTTGAGAGTTGTTCAAACATAGTCGATCAATTAGTCGTAGATTGACGAGCACAAATATACAAATTCAAAGGGACGGAAACAACTCAACTCTAGGTTCCTTTGAGCTCAATGTGACATGAAATCAAATAATGGATGGCAAAATGATTAAACAAGGAAATAGGAACCAAATTCGAGCTTAAACTTATAAAAAGAAAATAGCACAAGACCTGTTTCTTTTTAATGATCAATATCACGCATGTTTTGTCCAATGATTTCAAAAGAATTCCCTAAGGTGACTTGAATTCAAGGCATATACATGCATTAGAAAACATGAAAGGAACTGTGATGTAAGGTAATGTCTATGAATAAATTACAGCCCGAAAAAAAGATTAAGGACAAAAGATGATGCCATTTATAAAGAAGAAAGGCATTGAC
Organism: Escallonia herrerae; assembly: GCA_033070095.1. Taxonomy (NCBI): domain Eukaryota; kingdom Viridiplantae; phylum Streptophyta; class Magnoliopsida; order Escalloniales; family Escalloniaceae; genus Escallonia; species Escallonia herrerae. Next base: position 48,371 of record JAVXUP010003580.1, on the reverse strand, counting down.
CATGCCTTCTGCCAACCCAGCAATGAAAGAAAGAAGAAAAAAAATAAGATTAGGGCTTCTGTTGGTGATTAGCAAACGACAATGATACTTGGGATGCAACTGATTCATTCAACTGCATGATGAATACTGTAACAACGATACTATAAACCTAACCAAACTTAGAAGGCATTTCATAGGCTTCCAAATCACAAGCTGCCTAATGAAATTTCTGGTAAAAAGATAGCTAAATAAACAGCGGGTTTGCATTAGTTTAATGGGTATGGAAATCACGCACGTAGCCCGTAAGGGAGTATCGTATTTACCCCACTTCAGCAGATTCAAATAGGATATGCTAGACTAATGAGATCAGTGCAAGAATGATTTATTATCATACTTTAAAAAAAAAAGAGAAACAAGAGCAGACTATATCAATGATCATGGAAACATGAATCTGACACAAGATGGATACCCTTTTCAAAGGCAATTAACGTAGGAATTTGGGCGATAGGAAATAATAGTGGAAACCCTCATCATCGGAGAAACTAGAAAACCTTTACAATAACAAAATCAAATTCTCGTACCATAGCAAAAATTAAAAAAATCTCTTACACAACAAGCTTGATCGAGATTCAATAATTTTTCAGATTGAAAGAAGGAAACCCAAGCCACAGCAAAAAGCGTTAAACATCCCTTACCTTATACGAGCAAATTCGCGAATTCTCGAAGTCCCAAGCTACACTACTTGATTATGCCGAATTTCTCCAAAGGAACAAGAAATTTATGGATGAAAATTGAGAAGAGAGTGGGAGGGCTGGCTACCAGAGGAAACAAGAGGAGGGCTGGAAGAGAAAGAAGAAGAGCTATTTATATTAAAGCCCTAATTGGCAATTTACACAAAACCCCCTGAACTTTATCCACTTATTCAAAAGGCACCAAAACTTTCATAATATAGCAAAAAGACCACAAGCTTGCTTATTTAGTTATTTAATTATTTTAAAGCAATAATATAGCATAAAAATTTTGGGGTATTACATTCTCCCCACCTTAAAAGAATTCCGTCCTCGGAATATAACGTACCTTAAAAGTCAAAAAGCTGAGGGTGCTTTCCGCGCATAGCATCCTCGAGTTCCCAAGTGGCTTCTTCCTTTGAATGGTTTCGCCAACGTACCTTAACTAATTTAATAGTTTTCGTGCGTAAAATTTGCTCCTTGCGGTCTAAAATCTCCACTGGGTATTCCTCGTATGAAAGATCCTCCCGAATCTCTACAGGTTCATAATGGATAACATGAGAAGGATCTGATACGTATTTCCTCAATGTTGAGACATGAAACACATCATGCACTCGTGACAAACTCGGAGGTAAGGCAACCTGATAAGCGACTGGTCCAATCCTTCGCAAGATCTCGAACGGCCCAATAAATCTAGGGCTAAGCTTGCCCTTCTTCCCAAATCGCATTACTCCTTTCCAAGGTGACACTTTGAGAAATACATGATCTCCTACTTCAAACTCTAACTCACGTCTTCTACTATCAGCGTAACTCTTCTGGCGACTCTGAGCAACTAGCAAATTATCCTTAATCAAACGGATTTTCTCAGATGTAACTTGTACTATCTCTGGCCCCAAGGCACCCAAAAGTTTGTCCTCTCCAATCTCATACCAGCAAATTGGTGTTCTACATCTTCTACCATACAAAGCTTCAAAGGGTGCCATACCAATACTAGCCTGAAAGCTATTGTTATATGCAAACTCAACAAGTGGTAGTTGATCACCCCAGTTACTTTTAAAGTTTAGTGAGCAAGCCCTAAGCATGTCCTCTAGAATTTGAATAGTCCTCTCTGACTGTCCATCACTTTGAGGATGATAAGCTGTACTAAGGTTAAGTCGTGTACCCAGAGCATCTTGCAAACTACGCCAGAACCTCGATGTAAAGCGTGCATCTCTATCCGAAACTATTGAGACGGGCACGCCGTGTAGTCGAACAATCTCCTGAACATAGAGTTTAGCCAATCTCTCTAAGCTATAGGTAACTTTAACAGGAATAAAATGCGCTGACTTAGTCAAACGATCGATTATCACCCAAATTGAATCATGACCTTGCCTTGTCTTAGGCAAACCAGACACGAAGTCCATAGCAATATATTCCCACTTCCATTGAGGAATGGTAAGTGGTTGCAAAGGTCCACTTGGCCGTTGATGTTCCACTTTAACCTGCTGACAAATAAGACACCGAGCTACGAAGTCTGCTATCTCTCTTTTCATATCATTCCACCAAAATACGTCTCGTAAATCCCGATACATCTTAGTACTACCGGGATGTACTGTGAAGCCTGAACTGTGCGCATCCTGCATTATTTCCTCCTTTAACCCTACATCAGAAGGAACACATAGTCTGGTTCCATAACGTAATGCCCCCTCAGCATCAGTCCTGAACTCTGGCTGTTGACCTGCTCTAACTTGTTCTCTGATCTTAATTAATTTTGGATCTATAGTCTGAGCTTGTTTAATCCTTTCGATCAATGTAGGTTGCACCATTAAATTACCAAGATAGTTCCCAGACCTCGGAACCAAAATATCCACACACAAACTTTCAAGATCCGCAAGAATTTCTTTTTGTGAAATCCAAAGAGCTGCAATTGTACCAGTATTCTTTCTACTGAGAGCATCAGCAACCACATTGGCCTTCCCTGGATGATATAAAATCTTACAATCATAGTCCTTGAGTAATTCTAACCATCGACGTTGCCGCATATTCAACTCCTTCTGTGTGAATAAAAACTTAAGGCTCTTATGATCCGTGTATATCTCACACGTCTCACCATAGAGATAGTGCCTCCAAATTTTTAATGCAAAAACCACGGCAGCTAACTCCAAGTCATGTGTTGGATAATTCATTTCATACGTTTTGAGTTGCCGCGAGCCATAAGCAATAACATGTCCATGTTGCATTAACACACATCCCAGACCTTTCTGTGAAGCGTCGCTGTATATCACAAATCCTCCACTCCCTGAAGGCAGAGAAAGAACAGGAGCTGAAACCAGTCTTTTCTTTAGCTCCAGAAAACTATGATCACACTCCTCTGACCACTCAAACTTAACCTTTTTCCGAGTCAACCGAGTTAATGGGGTAGCAAGCTTTGAAAATCCCTAAACAAACCTGCGATAATAGCAAGCCAAACCAAGGAAACTACGAACTTCTCTAACTGTCCTTTGTTTTTCCCAATTCCATACTGCTTCTACCTTAGATGGATCCACCGAGATCCCATTTTTAGACACCACATGCCCTAGAAACACAACTTTCTCAAGCCAAAATTCACATTTCTTGAACTTGGCATAAAGCTTCTCTTCCCTCAAAATCTGCAGCACTGTACATAAATGTTGTTCATGTTCCTCCTTGCTTTTGGAGTAGATCAGTATGTCATCAATAAAGACTATGACAAATTGGTCTAAATGTTCCTTAAACACCCGATTCATCAAGTCCATGAATGCTGCAGGTGCATTCGTTAATCCAAACGGCATCACTACAAACTCATAGTGTCCATATCTTGTTCGAAAGGCAGTCTTGGGTATATCTTCCCTCCTAACCCTCAATTGGTGGTAACCTGACCTCAGGTCAATCTTGGAAAAATATTCAGCTCCTTGTAGTTGGTCAAACAAGTCATCAATCTGTGGCAAAGGGTACTTATTACGAATAGTGACACGGTTCAACTCCCTATAATCAATGCACAACCTCATTGTTCCATCTTTCTTCTTTACAAATAAAACAGGAGCACCCTAAGGAGAGACGCTTGGGCGAATGAAGCCTTTCTCAAGCAATTCTTGAAGTTGCACCTTAAGCTCTTTGAGTTCGGCAGGAGCCATGCGGTAAGGGGCCTTAGAAATCGGAGCAACTCCTGGTACAAGATCTATAATAAACTCGACTTCACGGTTCGGAGGAAGACCAGGAAGCTCTTCGGGAAACACGTCTAAAAATTCACTAACGACGGGAATATCTGACAAGTTCTGATCAGCTATACGGGTATCCACAATGTGAGCTAAAAATCCCTGACACCCCTTCCTGAGTAGTCGTCTAGCCCGTAAGGCAGAAATAAGACAAGAAGACGTAACGGAAGTAGAACCTTTAAACTTAAACTTAGATTGACCGGGAATCTGAAAATGGACTTCTTTGGCATAACAATCCAATGAGGCATGATAAGAAGACAACCAGTCCATACCAAGAATAACATCAAAATCCCGAATATCCATTCCTATAAGGTCAACCGGTAACTCTCTACCATCAATGTGAACCACACAAGACTTGTACACCGTAGATACTAGAATAGATTTCCCCACTGGGGTATCAATCATCAAATCAAATTCTAAGGGTTGTGGTTCTAAATCCAATTTACACGCAAGAGAAGAGGTTATAAATGAATGTGTGGATCCAGGGTCTAATAATGCATGGAATGAATAAGAACCGATCTGAATTGTATCTGCTACCACATCATTGGAAGCTGTGGCATCTCTGGCAGTCAAGGCATAAGCACGGCCCTGAACTCTCGGCCTCTGATCCCCTGTAGATGGCTTGGTCCCACCCTGAGTTTGCATGTTATAAGTCTTCTCCCCTGGTCTCTCTTTCTTTGGATACGGGCATTCCACAGCATAATGTCCCACCTTCCCACAGTTGAAGCAAGAATTTGTTAAACGATGGCATGGCCTATCCCCATGATCTTTACCGCAGGTATCACAAATCTTTGAAAGCCTTCGAGTCGATCGCACGCCTTCTTGTAAAGCTAATTTCTTCTTGTTCTGACCACCACCCTTGTTCTTGTCTGAAGTTTCTGTACGGCCTCTCTTATGCCTCTGTTCCTCCTTCTCTTTCTGAAACTCTTCGTAGTCTGCCTCTAAAATTTCAGCCCGTTCCACCACCTTAGCATAAGTCGGAAGCTTCAGTGCCAACAACCTGTTCTTAATGCCTCGCCTTAATCCTTTCTCAAACCTTCTTGCTTTACGATTCTCAGTATCAACCAGATGCGGGGCATATCTTGATAATGAGGTGAACTTCGCCTCATATTGTGCCACTGTCATATCGTTCTGTACCAACTTCAAGAATTCTTCCTCCTTCTGATCTTTTACATTCTGAGGAAAGTATTTCTCAAAGAAAATAGTTTTAAATCGCTCCCAAGTCATGGGATGATTAGCACTGATCCTCTGCGTGCGCTTGACCATTTTCCACCAATGGTCAGCTTCATCTTCTAACATGAAAACCGCATATGCCACCTTTTGTTCATCACTACTGTTCCAAAGGTCAAATACCTTCTCATTTTGGTTCACCCACGCCTCAGCCTTCTCTGGATCGGGTTCCCCCTTAAAAGCGGGCACTAACTTCTTAAATTTTTCAACATCTCCAGTTCTAATTCCATCATTTTGCCCTTGGTTTTGATTTTGATTCATCGGTATCCCGCCACCTCCGGCTATTAAATTTGCCAAGTTCTGAAAGCCTTGTACAATGGCGTCAGCAACTCCACCATTCGTTGGTGGATTGTGAAGATCGTTGGTGTCACGACTAGCGCGTCTAGGAGGCAGAGTTATCCTAACACACCAAATAAAACAGTATGAGCCTACAAATGTACAAAGGATACACGCTAAATAAAAAAAATGATTTTTGGTAGCAGAAGGAGACCAATTTAGTTGCACATTTAGTTCGCAACTATTTAGGCTTAGGCTCACACGAGTCTACAGAATCAAAAACCTAAGCTCTGATACCAACCTTGTCACACCCCGAAAACGGAAGCCGTGACTGTAATCAAAGTTCCTGAAAATACTGCTATAACTCTAGTGACAGCGATATAGACAGAGCAACTAAATCATTTGAAATAAAATATCTCCATAAAACAAAGAATCTAATGCAATCCGTTCTCTTAAAAATCCATTACAAAACAATTTTACTAAACGCAGCGGCTAAACCAAACATATGAAATCAATTCTATCAAATTACCCGCTTTCGGGTAAAGTTCTCAAAACAAACTGCAATCTAATTAACTCAAAAGAAATCTCAAAGCTCCAACGCCGTCACACGGATCCTTAGTCACTTTCATGACCTGTGGCAAGGGGCAAGGTAGAGTGAAAGGGGTGAGCTCAAACAGCTCAGTAAGGTACAAAAATGACAAGATATCAAAGCAACAACTAACAGAGTCAAACGGCAATACTTGATGGAATGGGCAAACCAAATTCTTATATCAAATGCCAAAACAAACGTAATTAAGCATTAACCCTAAACATATAAATAAGATGTTGGGAATGCTACACAAAAAAAAAATACGATGACTATGTTGGTCATAAGACCCAAACGTCGAACCAAACGTACAAACATCAAACGTGTGCTACCGGTAGCATGCTAAGCATCTATTAATCGCCAGCATATAATCAAACGTGTGTCCAAAGGACCCTCTCAATTTGAGAGTTGTTCAAACATAGTCGATCAATTAGTCGTAGATTGACGAGCACAAATATACAAATTCAAAGGGACGGAAACAACTCAACTCTAGGTTCCTTTGAGCTCAATGTGACATGAAATCAAATAATGGATGGCAAAATGATTAAACAAGGAAATAGGAACCAAATTCGAGCTTAAACTTATAAAAAGAAAATAGCACAAGACCTGTTTCTTTTTAATGATCAATATCACGCATGTTTTGTCCAATGATTTCAAAAGAATTCCCTAAGGTGACTTGAATTCAAGGCATATACATGCATTAGAAAACATGAAAGGAACTGTGATGTAAGGTAATGTCTATGAATAAATTACAGCCCGAAAAAAAGATTAAGGACAAAAGATGATGCCATTTATAAAGAAGAAAGGCATTGACCATGCCTTCTGCCAACCCAGCAATGAAAGAAAGAAGAAAAAAAATAAGATTAGGGCTTCTGTTGGTGATTAGCAAACGACAATGATACTTGGGATGCAACTGATTCATTCAACTGCATGATGAATACTGTAACAACGATACTATAAACCTAACCAAACTTAGAAGGCATTTCATAGGCTTCCAAATCACAAGCTGCCTAATGAAATTTCTGGTAAAAAGATAGCTAAATAAACAGCGGGTTTGCATTAGTTTAATGGGTATGGAAATCACGCACGTAGCCCGTAAGGGAGTATCGTATTTACCCCACTTCAGCAGATTCAAATAGGATATGCTAGACTAATGAGATCAGTGCAAGAATGATTTATTATCATACTTTAAAAAAAAAAAGAGAAACAAGAGCAGACTATATCAATGATCATGGAAACATGAATCTGACACAAGATGGATACCCTTTTCAAAGGCAATTAACGTAGGAATTTGGGCGATAGGAAATAATAGTGGAAACCCTCATCATCGGAGAAACTAGAAAACCTTTACAATAACAAAATCAAATTCTCGTACCATAGCAAAAATTAAAAAAATCTCTTACACAACAAGCTTGATCGAGATTCAATAATTTTTCAGATTGAAAGAAGGAAACCCAAGCCACAGCAAAAAGCGTTAAACATCCCTTACCTTATACGAGCAAATTCGCGAATTCTCGAAGTCCCAAGCTACACTACTTGATTATGCCGAATTTCTCCAAAGGAATAAGAAATTTATGGATGAAAATTGAGAAGAGAGTGGGAGGGCCGGCTACCAGAGGAAACAAGAGGAGGGCTGGAAGAGAAAGAAGAAGAGCTATTTATATTAAAGCCCTAATTGGCAATTTACACAAAACCCCCTGAACTTTATCCACTTATTCAAAAGGCACCAAAACTTTCATAATATAGCAAAAAGACCACAAGCTTGCTTATTTAGTTATTTAATTATTTTAAAGCAATAATATAGCATAAAAATTTTGGGGTATTACATTCTCCCCACCTTAAAAGAATTCCGTCCTCGGAATATAACGTACCTTAAAAGTCAAAAAGCTGAGGGTGCTTTCCGCGCATAGCATCCTCGAGTTCCCAAGTGGCTTCTTCCTTTGAATGGTTTCGCCAACGTACCTTAACTAATTTAATAGTTTTCGTGCGTAAAATTTGCTCCTTGCGGTCTAAAATCTCCACTGGGTATTCCTCGTATGAAAGATCCTCCCGAATCTCTACAGGTTCATAATGGATAACATGAGAAGGATCTGATACGTATTTCCTCAATGTTGAGACATGAAACACATCATGCACTCGTGACAAACTCGGAGGTAAGGCAACCTGATAAGCGACTGGTCCAATCCTTCGCAAGATCTCGAACGGCCCAATAAATCTAGGGCTAAGCTTGCCCTTCTTCCCAAATCGCATTACTCCTTTCCAAGGTGACACTTTGAGAAATACATGATCTCCTACTTCAAACTCTAACTCACGTCTTCTACTATCAGCGTAACTCTTCTGGTGACTCTGAGCAACTAGCAAATTATCCTTAATCAAACGGATTTTCTCAGATGTAACTTGTACTATCTCTGGCCCCAAGGCACCCAAAAGTTTGTCCTCTCCAATCTCATACCAGCAAATTGGTGTTCTACATCTTCTACCATACAAAGCTTCAAAGGGTGCCATACCAATACTAGCCTGAAAGCTATTGTTATATGCAAACTCAACAAGTGGTAGTTGATCACCCCAGTTACTTTTAAAGTTTAGTGAGCAAGCCCTAAGCATGTCCTCTAGAATTTGAATAGTCCTCTCTGACTGTCCATCACTTTGAGGATGATAAGCTGTACTAAGGTTAAGTCGTGTACCCAGAGCATCTTGCAAACTACGCCAGAACCTCGATGTAAAGCGTGCATCTCTATCCGAAACTATTGAGACGGGCACGCCGTGTAGTCGAACAATCTCCTGAACATAGAGTTTAGCCAATCTCTCTAAGCTATAGGTAACTTTAACAGGAATAAAATGCGCTGACTTAGTCAAACGATCGATTATCACCCAAATTGAATCATGACCTTGCCTTGTCTTAGGCAAACCAGACACGAAGTCCATAGCAATATATTCCCACTTCCATTGAGGAATGGTAAGTGGTTGCAAAGGTCCACTTGGCCGTTGATGTTCCACTTTAACCTGCTGACAAATAAGACACCGAGCTACGAAGTCTGCTATCTCTCTTTTCATATCATTCCACCAAAATACGTCTCGTAAATCCCGATACATCTTAGTACTACCGGGATGTACTGTGAAGCCTGAACTGTGCGCATCCTGCATTATTTCCTCCTTTAACCCTACATCAGAAGGAACACATAGTCTGGTTCCATAACGTAATGCCCCCTCAGCATCAGTCCTGAACTCTGGCTGTTGACCTGCTCTAACTTGTTCTCTGATCTTAATTAATTTTGGATCTATAGTCTGAGCTTGTTTAATCCTTTCGATCAATGTAGGTTGCACCATTAAATTACCAAGATAGTTCCCAGACCTCGGAACCAAAATATCCACACACAAACTTTCAAGATCCGCAAGAATTTCTTTTTGTGAAATCCAAAGAGCTGCAATTGTACCAGTATTCTTTCTACTGAGAGCATCAGCAACCACATTGGCCTTCCCTGGATGATATAAAATCTTACAATCATAGTCCTTGAGTAATTCTAACCATCGACGTTGCCGCATATTCAACTCCTTCTGTGTGAATAAAAACTTAAGGCTCTTATGATCCGTGTATATCTCACACGTCTCACCATAGAGATAGTGCCTCCAAATTTTTAATGCAAAAACCACGGCAGCTAACTCCAAGTCATGTGTTGGATAATTCATTTCATACGTTTTGAGTTGCCGCGAGCCATAAGCAATAACATGTCCATGTTGCATTAACACACATCCCAGACCTTTCTGTGAAGCGTCGCTGTATATCACAAATCCTCCACTCCCTGAAGGCAGAGAAAGAACAGGAGCTGAAACCAGTCTTTTCTTTAGCTCCAGAAAACTATGATCACACTCCTCTGACCACTCAAACTTAACCTTTTTCCGAGTCAACCGAGTTAATGGGGTAGCAAGCTTTGAAAATCCCTAAACAAACCTGCGATAATAGCAAGCCAAACCAAGGAAACTACGAACTTCTCTAACTGTCCTTTGTTTTTCCCAATTCCATACTGCTTCTACCTTAGATGGATCCACCGAGATCCCATTTTTAGACACCACATGCCCTAGAAACACAACTTTCTCAAGCCAAAATTCACATTTCTTGAACTTGGCATAAAGCTTCTCTTCCCTCAAAATCTGCAGCACTGTACATAAATGTTGTTCATGTTCCTCCTTGCTTTTGGAGTAAATCAGTATGTCATCAATAAAGACTATGACAAATTGGTCTAAATGTTCCTTAAACACCCGATTCATCAAGTCCATGAATGCTGCAGGTGCATTCGTTAATCCAAACGGCATCACTACAAACTCATAGTGTCCATATCTTGTTCGAAAGGCAGTCTTGGGTATATCTTCCCTCCTAACCCTCAATTGGTGGTAACCTGACCTCAGGTCAATCTTGGAAAAATATTCAGCTCCTTGTAGTTGGTCAAACAAGTCATCAATCTGTGGCAAAGGGTACTTATTACGAATGTGACACGGTTCAACTCCCTATAATCAATGCACAACCTCATTGTTCCATCTTTCTTCTTTACAAATAAAACAGGAGCACCCTAAGGAGAGACGCTTGGGCGAATGAAGCCTTTCTCAAGCAATTCTTGAAGTTGCACCTTAAGCTCTTTGAGTTCGGCAGGAGCCATGCGGTAAGGGGCCTTAGAAATCGGAGCAACTCCTGGTACAAGATCTATAATAAACTCGACTTCACGGTTCGGAGGAAGACCAGGAAGCTCTTCGGGAAACACGTCTAAAAATTCACTAACGACGGGAATATCTGACAAGTTCTGATCAGCTATACGGGTATCCACAATGTGAGCTAAAAATCCCTGACACCCCTTCCTGAGTAGTCGTCTAGCCCGTAAGGCAGAAATAAGACAAGAAGACGTAACGGAAGTAGAACCTTTAAACTTAAACTTAGATTGACCGGGAATCTGAAAATGGACTTCTTTGGCATAACAATCCAATGAGGCATGATAAGAAGACAACCAGTCCATACCAAGAATAACATCAAAATCCCGAATATCCATTCCTATAAGGTCAACCGGTAACTCTCTACCATCAATGTGAACCACACAAGACTTGTACACCGTAGATACTAGAATAGATTTCCCCACTGGGGTATCAATCATCAAATCAAATTCTAAGGGTTGTGGTTCTAAATCCAATTTACACGCAAGAGAAGAGGTTATAAATGAATGTGTGGATCCAGGGTCTAATAATGCATGGAATGAATAAGAACCGATCTGAATTGTATCTGCTACCACATCATTGGAAGCTGTGGCATCTCTGGCAGTCAAGGCATAAGCACGGCCCTGAACTCTCGGCCTCTGATCCCCTGTAGATGGCTTGGTCCCACCCTGAGTTTGCATGTTATAAGTCTTCTCCCCTGGTCTCTCTTTCTTTGGATACGGGCATTCCACAGCATAATGTCCCACCTTCCCACAGTTGAAGCAAGAATTTGTTAAACGATGGCATGGCCTATCCCCATGATCTTTACCGCAGGTATCACAAATCTTTGAAAGCCTTCGAGTCGATCGCACGCCTTCTTGTAAAGCTAATTTCTTCTTGTTCTGACCACCACCCTTGTTCTTGTCTGAAGTTTCTGTACGGCCTCTCTTATGCCTCTGTTCCTCCTTCTCTTTCTGAAACTCTTCGTAGTCTGCCTCTAAAATTTCAGCCCGTTCCACCACCTTAGCATAAGTCGGAAGCTTCAGTGCCAACAACCTGTTCTTAATGCCTCGCCTTAATCCTTTCTCAAACCTTCTTGCTTTACGATTCTCAGTATCAACCAGATGCGGGGCATATCTTGATAATGAGGTGAACTTCGCCTCATATTGTGCCACTGTCATATCGTTCTGTACCAACTTCAAGAATTCTTCCTCCTTCTGATCTTTTACATTCTGAGGAAAGTATTTCTCAAAGAAAATAGTTTTAAATCGCTCCCAAGTCATGGGATGATTAGCACTGATCCTCTGCGTGCGCTTGACCATTTTCCACCAATGGTCAGCTTCATCTTCTAACATGAAAACCGCATATGCCACCTTTTGTTCATCACTACTGTTCCAAAGGTCAAATACCTTCTCATTTTGGTTCACCCACGCCTCAGCCTTCTCTGGATCGGGTTCCCCCTTAAAAGCGGGCACTAACTTCTTAAATTTTTCAACATCTCCAGTTCTAATTCCATCATTTTGCCCTTGGTTTTGATTTTGATTCATCGGTATCCCGCCACCTCCGGCTATTAAATTTGCCAAGTTCTGAAAGCCTTGTACAATGGCGTCAGCAACTCCACCATTCGTTGGTGGATTGTGAAGATCGTTGGTGTCACGACTAGCGCGTCTAGGAGGCAGAGTTATCCTAACACACCAAATAAAACAGTATGAGCCTACAAATGTACAAAGGATACACGCTAAATAAAAAAAATGATTTTTGGTAGCAGAAGGAGACCAATTTAGTTGCACATTTAGTTCGCAACTATTTAGGCTTAGGCTCACACGAGTCTACAGAATCAAAAACCTAAGCTCTGATACCAACCTTGTCACACCCCGAAAACGGAAGCCGTGACTGTAATCAAAGTTCCTGAAAATACTGCTATAACTCTAGTGACAGCGATATAGACAGAGCAACTAAATCATTTGAAATAAAATATCTCCATAAAACAAAGAATCTAATGCAATCCGTTCTCTTAAAAATCCATTACAAAACAATTTTACTAAACGCAGCGGCTAAACCAAACATATGAAATCAATTCTATCAAATTACCCGCTTTCGGGTAAAGTTCTCAAAACAAACTGCAATCTAATTAACTCAAAAGAAATCTCAAAGCTCCAACGCCGTCACACGGATCCTTAGTCACTTTCATGACCTGTGGCAAGGGGCAAGGTAGAGTGAAAGGGGTGAGCTCAAACAGCTCAGTAAGGTACAAAAATGACAAGATATCAAAGCAACAACTAACAGAGTCAAACGGCAATACTTGATGGAATGGGCAAACCAAATTCTTATATCAAATGCCAAAACAAACGTAATTAAGCATTAACCCTAAACATATAAATAAGATGTTGGGAATGCTACACAAAAAAAAAATACGATGACTATGTTGGTCATAAGACCCAAACGTCGAACCAAACGTACAAACATCAAACGTGTGCTACCGGTAGCATGCTAAGCATCTATTAATCGCCAGCATATAATCAAACGTGTGTCCAAAGGACCCTCTCAATTTGAGAGTTGTTCAAACATAGTCGATCAATTAGTCGTAGATTGACGAGCACAAATATACAAATTCAAAGGGACGGAAACAACTCAACTCTAGGTTCCTTTGAGCTCAATGTGACATGAAATCAAATAATGGATGGCAAAATGATTAAACAAGGAAATAGGAACCAAATTCGAGCTTAAACTTATAAAAAGAAAATAGCACAAGACCTGTTTCTTTTTAATGATCAATATCACGCATGTTTTGTCCAATGATTTCAAAAGAATTCCCTAAGGTGACTTGAATTCAAGGCATATACATGCATTAGAAAACATGAAAGGAACTGTGATGTAAGGTAATGTCTATGAATAAATTACAGCCCGAAAAAAAGATTAAGGACAAAAGATGATGCCATTTATAAAGAAGAAAGGCATTGACCATGCCTTCTGCCAACCCAGCAATGAATGAAAGAGGAAAAAAAAATAAGATTAGGGCTTCTGTTGGTGATTAGCAAACGACAATGATACTTGGGATGCAACTGATTCATTCAACTGCATGATGAATACTGTAACAACGATACTATAAACCTAACCAAACTTAGAAGGCATTTCATAGGCTTCCAAATCACAAGCTGCCTAATGAAATTTCTGGTAAAAAGATAGCTAAATAAACAGCGGGTTTGCATTAGTTTAATGGGTATGGAAATCACGCACGTAGCCCGTAAGGGAGTATCGTATTTACCCCACTTCAGCAGATTCAAATAGGATATGCTAGACTAATGAGATCAGTGCAAGAATGATTTATTATCATACTTTAAAAAAAAAAGAGAAACAAGAGCAGACTATATCAATGATCATGGAAACATGAATCTGACACAAGATGGATACCCTTTTCAAAGGCAATTAACGTAGGAATTTGGGCGATAGGAAATAATAGTGGAAACCCTCATCATCGGAGAAACTAGAAAACCTTTACAATAACAAAATCAAATTCTCGTACCATAGCAAAAATTAAAAAAATCTCTTACACAACAAGCTTGATCGAGATTCAATAATTTTTCAGATTGAAAGAAGGAAACCCAAGCCACAGCAAAAAGCGTTAAACATCCCTTACCTTATACGAGCAAATTCGCGAATTCTCGAAGTCCCAAGCTACACTACTTGATTATGCCGAATTTCTCCAAAGGAACAAGAAATTTATGGATGAAAATTGAGAAGAGAGTGGGAGGGCCGGCTACCAGAGGAAACAAGAGGAGGGCTGGAAGAGAAAGAAGAAGAGCTATTTATATTAAAGCCCTAATTGGCAATTTACACAAAACCCCCTGAACTTTATCCACTTATTCAAAAGGCACCAAAACTTTCATAATATAGCAAAAAGACCACAAGCTTGCTTATTTAGTTATTTTAAAGCAATAATATAGCATAAAAATTTTGGGGTATTACACTAACGTTATGCAAACCTAGTTCCAAATCTCCATAGTTGATATTTTCAATCTACAGGTCAGGTTTTCTGCTTCATTCATCCTAATAGTCTCTAGTAGTATTGCAGTATACCGGACTTAAAATGACGTTCTACGTGTTTAATGGCAGAATTTTTTCCTTTTTGACCAAATCGGATGAAACCATATAACCACATTCCAATTCAACAAATCAAGTTCAAATCTGCAAACCATGTTCCTAAATTCTCGTATTTTTCTTATTGCTGAAGTTTTCAAATTTCCACAGCATGATAAACATTTCAAGTTTCTAGAACTGTGCCTTACTTTATGATTCTTGTTGCTCCACCAGTTTTAATAAAAAAAGTGACGTCAAGAGAAATTATCATTGCAGTCAGACCTGAGTATTACTAAACATACATGATATTGCTCCAGCAATTTCTCGACATGACACACCAGTCAAGTGAAGATGGATAGAATGACTTAATGGCATGAGGGAAGACCATAGAAACTTGGTTTTGAAATACAGGACAGAGCAGCTTCCAATCCTTGGATAACAAGCATTTATAGCACTAGGTACCAAACCCTATAGGATACCTTGTTCAGAAGACTAGAGGAAATATGCTGCAAATACAGCAACTAACAATCATAATTCTTGGTACCTTTTCCAGTAGATTCTACTTGGGAAAAGAAAAACTATTACTCCTCGAAACCAACTTTCACGGACTGATTCTGTCAATGCCGGCCTATGAAAATCCAACTCGAGGCTTGTGTTCCTTCTCTCTCGATCCGCATGGCTCATCTAATGTGAGGTTGAACCAAAAATGATATAGAAAAACATATTTCTCAGCTCATAGCTACTTGGACAAGCTTCACAGTTAAAAGTATCCAATACAAGCGTACAACTTCCGAGTAACGACAGTTTATTCCAAGGCCTTGCATAATTGTGAAGAACATAACTGAATGCTGCAATATCCATACTTAAGTATGGATATTGCACCTTTTGGAGACAAGCTTGTCTCCAAAAGGTGCCTTAGTTTATAAAAAAAAATACTGAGACGCAGTCACAAATCTGCCATAAAGTTGTCTGAGAGGATTAAAGAATACATGACCAATAACATCTTCAAGGAACTTCCATTAGACCTCCGCCAACAAGGGAGACTTTAACAACGTGATGGCAGCAACAAAAAGGGGACAGGTTTTTAAGTTGTCTGGAAGGACTAAAGAAAACTTGACCAAAATTTTCTTCATCATTCAAAGCAGTAACTTAGCGTATTGCGGGGTACTGTCGATTCATGGGAGAGGGCAAACCTGGGCAGTCTCTCATGGACCGAGGGACATCTGCAGACAGATATAGCCGGCTGTATATGTAAATGAAATCCCAGGCCCTTTCTCGATAGATCTCCGGTGTCTGGATGGTGTTAAGGTTGGCACAAAGCCCATTGCATTAAGCCGTGGCATTACACGTCAGGCCCGTTATGTGGTCCGATGCCTATATTTTGCATCCTTACCCTTGCAATCGGGGCGCCCATTGTTTAAGACTAGGTGCTATGATACTCTTGGAAGGCATGGCTCTTTGGCTGCAAGATGCTTTTTGTTTGGAGAACATGCTGCATGCATGTGGAATACCAATTTCTAATCTGGATGTAGTGACGATTAGGTACTTCTATTTTTTCCGTCATAAAAACTACATTGCAAATATAAACAACCTTTTAATTAGTTGAGGACAGGCGCCATTCATTTTGGTATTTTTTTCTTTTTATTTTGGAACAAAGGGGAATATGAGTATTCGTCATCACTACAAGAAAGGAAGGTAGTGCCTACAGTACGGTATTGTGGGCATAAGTACCATATACCATAGGCATAGCCTTTGCCTACGGTAGGTACCATGGCCGAAGGTGTCAAAGTTATAGATCGATGCCTATGGGCTTGAACGTTTAACTGACGGTTTTGTCATAGGTATATATACCTATACCGAATTCGGTATAAATATTATACCGTTGATTATTTTAACATGTTCCCACGGTTTCTGCCGGTTGCTTTTGTGCTAGAATAATTAATTTCTCTTTTCTCCGGTTTGTAACATCTTTAACGCAGAGATGCAAGAGGGAAACAAGGGCAAGTTTCTAGAGTGATGCTAGGGTCCCACTCAACAATCTTTTCCCTTTTGGGCTTCTTTTCACGACCATTGTATACAGCAATTCAGGATAGATCAAAGAATGTCTTGTGCGATATTGACATACGAAGAAGACAGAGAATGATGATGAGGAGAAGAGTGTGATGGTCAAGAGTCGAAGGGTTATAGCCCCACAGTGCAATCATTGTACCCACGGGGCCTTGTTGCCCAAATTATTGGTGTTTCTAAAATAAAGAAAGCATAAGCTCTTGGATAAAATTGTTGAGTCAACTACATCAGTGCAGTGTTGAGTTTTTGATATGGCAGTGATGTTAGCCAGCAAGGTAGCAGAGGCATTAGATTTTGGATAAAACTGTTGACACGGTAGTGATGTAGCAACTTGGGGAGCACACTCGAGATCCTGTCAATGGTAATATCATAAGGGAACTTCATATATGGAAAGTATTGCTATTATATTATACCTCAGCTGTGAGACGATTTGTCCGCAGATTTGTAATTTTCTAACTTGTCTTAGCAAAAGTGTTACATCATGGGAAGAAAGAAGATCGAAATCAAGAAACAAGAAGACATCAGACAGAGGTATGTGACATTCTCAAAGAGACGGATTGGCGTTCACAGCAAGGCTGCAGAGCTTTGCATGCGCTTCGATGCTCAACTGGCCATCATCATGTCCTCGCCCGGTGCAGACCCAAAGTACTACACGTTTTCATACCCTTCGGTGGACGCAGTACTTGATGCGGCTCTTACGAATTCTTCACCCATTACAGAGGATGCCACCAAGGAAGCAATATCTTTGCGGTATCGTGAAATCAAGGACTTGGAGCAAGAAATTGCTACAGAGAAAGAAAAACTGCGAAAGAAGAGAAAGGACGTATTTTGGTGGAAACATGCAGAGCCTGAAGAATGCAAGTCGATGGAGGACCTCAAAATTATGATAAATGCATTGAAGAAGGTGAAAGATGGCGTTGCAAGCCAGAAAATTGTTCTGGATACCACAAGGTGTGATCATTCAACCTCTTTCTTAACTGAATATAGCAAAAAAAATCTTGCTCGTGACCATAACAACAATGTTTTGTACAAAGATACTGATAACATGCAACCTAGGTTTGAGAATTGTTATCAGGCTTCAAACCAGAAAGAAGGCGATAATTATGATTTTCCTGCCGTGGTTAGTGATGAGTATGACTTGGATGTCTTGGATTATTTGGATGAATCCATGATTTGTTCTGAGCATACCAGAGAGAACTCTGTCATGGATTCCACATGGGATGATTATTCAACCTGTATTCCAACGGATGGTATTCAAGATAGTCTTGGTCATGAATTGAACACCACTGCAGTGCACAAGGGTGATAACAACATGCAAGCCAGTTGTTGTAGCTTTTCTTTGCAGACTTCAAAAGAAAACGAAGGTAACAATATTAATGATTTCGATGCCATAGTTGGTGATAAGTATTTGGATGAAGGTACGATGTCTGCAGCATATACAAGGGAGAAAACTCCAGAGGTTTGTGGTTTAAACTCGGTGGGTACACTTGATTTTGGGAAGGAAGGTACAATTGATTTTGATCCTATGATGAAAGGGTTCGAAGAGGAAATAAAATCATGGTCGTCAATTTGGGCCGAAAAATGAAGTACTACAAAGATCAGTTGCTGTGCATTAGATAGTTTAATGGGGCTTTCTGTATAATAAACATGGATTTTGGTTTCTTGCTTTTCAGTACTTGGGATAGGGTCTACCAATTCATGTAAATACGGTAGGATTAATTAAGCTTATGTCTCATTTGGTTGCTATTTTCATGTACGTGTGCTTGGGGTATTCTCAAGGATTCTTATATTCGTTTCCCAGCACAGTTTAATACAGGGTAGTACGTAAATCTAAGGTGATATCTGCTTTCATATTCAAACCCCTAAGGTAATACGATGATGAACTCAGATATTCCTTAGGGGTGCATATATTCATATATTCTTCTTGCTATAACCTTAATAGTAAAGTGATGATCACCTTTATTTGAAACTTACTATAAATTGTGTTGGGGAATTTTAGTTTTCTAAGTGACATCACATGATCGCGACAATTCAATTCTAAATAAAGTCAAGAAAACGAAAAATCCAACCGTGGTAACCGTACAGGCATGTCATATGGTAGAAACTCGGCATAGATAACGTAATTAGCTAGGATTTTTGGTCGTCTTCTCCACAGTACTTCTCATTTGGATTGTTTAGGATGAAACTATAATCGACGGTAATGGTCTCTTATGAAATTCAGGGTTCCGTATAGCAGTCTTTGTATTTGTATCACATAATCAGCCTTAGGTCCTTTATCGAAAATGCCATAGGTCCTTTATCGAAAATGCCAACAATAATGACAGCGCCGATGTCTTTTTACTGTTTCAGAGGGAAAGTTTTCTGCGCTCGGCTACCACCGTTTTAGGTGTAATTAAGACAATACAACTGTTTCCTACCAAGCTTATAATTCTGAGTTGTAATCAACTACAACTTTGGTCCTCTGGCAGATAACAATTTTTACTAAGTGCGGGGAGTTAACTACAATTCCTTACCAAGCTTACAGTTCCGAGTTGTATTAACACTCCAATGACTTATACCAATTAGGAACTTTGCCTATACTTGAAGGATACATATGTCCACACTGTTGTAGTTTTGGACTGGTTCTCAGTATTGGGAGTCTCATTCTCTATACTTAATTAACGACGGTGTTGACATATTGTACTCCTGGTGTATGCCCGAGTTTTCTGTATACATATAAGTTTTAAAAAAGTGAAACGATAGATGTTGGCCCTGAAGACGTGTAGGACATTTCTGAGATCCAAAGTCACCATAGGCAAGATGTCACTGTTCTTGCTGGGGATTCAGATTCTCTGAAGTTGCTAGCGTACTTCTAAAAGTGAAATTAGCCACTATAACTAGCTTAGCTGCCTCCTTGTGTCAACAACTGTCATGCCTCAAAGTGTATGTTTACGTTGGGTCACAATACTTCACTACAAAAACACATTTTTGCCTTTAGAATTCACATTTAGAGTATAAAACGCAGAGATTGTGTATCTTTGTTTAAGTTTGGTGTAAAGCCTTCCGTGTCAGCGAATATCCTTATTATTTTCCTTCTTGTCTATGTTGAATAACTCCCATGTTGGAATATCTGGAGCTAGTCATAAATGGCATTTGGATTTTCCAAGAGGATACTACTCCACACCCCTAAGCTTCTTCACTTGAAAAGGCCACAGATGACAATGCGGTTATATTTTAGCAAAGAGTAGATGCACTTTCTTTTCTTCATATGTTCTTCAAAGTTCATGGATTCTTTATTGACAAAATGGGGGTGCATCATGAGTGCAGCGCCATATAGTTAGTGATAAGCGCGGCTTTTGCTTGTGGCCTGAGTTCTGCCCATGTAGGGTAATGCCCCAGAGATAATTGGTTACTGAAAAATGAGGATTTAGTCTAATGACATTCCTCTGGTAATGATCACCAGCCCAGCCATCTTTTCCAGGAGATGTATACTCTTTATTAGATCAAAAAAATAGCACTACTGCAAAGCAAAAAAAGAAGAACATGAAACTCCAGCATAGGGAGATACAACCCATCATCTTTGCGCAGTAACCAACATAAGACGCATTTATGCCACAAGCACAAGACAGATACTCCGTACTGGCTTCCTTTATTGCATCCTTAAAATGGTTGAAATCAAGCATCGGACCAAGATCTATCCAATCCACCCCAGTCGCTCTCTGGAACCCCTAAAGCCTTCCAGACTGCTTTAGAGGCATCGACAATATAATTAGGGCACGGGGGCTAGTAATCGTGGACATTGTCACAGCCCATGATGGAGTCGCACTCGTCCACCACTTGAGCCTTGACACTCCTCCCGTTACCATGGATGGTGATGTAGTTCAAGCACCTACTTCTGTTGTCGAACCATCCGGTCGAGAGTGCCACCGCCGGCGTATCATCCGAGTGAAACTGGTTATCGCATTCAGATGGTCTTCCACCATCCCCACCTTTCTCGAAGTTGTTGATAGTCAAAGTCACCTTTGTATGGCCCGTCACTGGGGGCGAACATTTGTAAGTGGTGTAATATATACTTGCCTTGAATGCAGCAGTCAGAGTCGTTCTCTCGATTGCACTTCCCCGGTGGAGGTTTTCTGCCCCTTATCCGGTCATTAGGTTCGCATGACTGAGCCTCGGCACTAGCTTGCTGTAATGGCAACAAGAAGGAAGAACATCAGAAAAGAGATTCTTGGACAAGCCTGCTTTTTCATGTTCTTTTTTGTCGATTGTATTTCGATGATTTCTGGTGAGAAACAGATTTCGGTGGCCAACTAATTTTTAGTGTCATGGACTACTACTATCTCTATTATCTTAATGAACATGGACATCGACAGTCAAATGAAAAACAGGATTTCATGTAGGCTGCTCATGTTATCAGACAAAACAATAAAGCTGCATGGGGTAGGTCTCTTGTTCCTGCGTCATTGACAAAGCTCCAGCCGCCGTTTCAGGCTATTGGGTAGATTAGATGCCTCTGAGTTCGTACCCGAGGAATCTAAGCCGTGAGATGCCTTTGAACCCAGTACCTCCAATTAGAAAGAAGGAACCCAAGACTCTTTGGACGGAACAGTCAGCATGGGCAGTATGATTGCAAATCTAATATATATATATATATATATATATATATATAAAGCTGAAGCATTCGCTTAAA
This sequence comes from Escallonia herrerae, assembly GCA_033070095.1. NCBI lineage: Eukaryota > Viridiplantae > Streptophyta > Magnoliopsida > Escalloniales > Escalloniaceae > Escallonia > Escallonia herrerae. Next base: position 26,870 of record JAVXUP010003580.1, on the reverse strand, counting down.
ATCGTGACACGTGAAATTTTAGAAGTTCTATAATTACGCCACATCAGATTTTTGAAACTCGTTGCTTGCCACATAGGATTGAACTTTCATTCTTAGAGTCTCCTTCTGGAACAAAACTCTTCCACACCACATCAACAACCAAGCAAGCAACTCCCTGCCTAGAGTTCTATCCAACAAAGAATCCTCCTTCAAGCCTTCAATCTCCTCTTCCTCCATCGACAAACCAGATTTTGGTTTGAAGCAATTATAATCAAACCAAATTACCATCCCGTGCTGCCTAGATTCTACTAGATCAAACCAAATTACCGTCTCGTGCTGCCTAGATTCTACTAGATTTTGGTTTATAGCAATTTTAATCAAACAAAGAATGCTCCGACTTAACAGAGAAGTCACCTTCGATCCAACAATCCTTTCTTCATCCAACACACCTTTGTGTCTCTATACCAGGTAGCCCTTCTCCTTTAACCAAAACACAGGAGATTTGGAAGTGGATGCTTTACTGAATGGTTTGCTCAAAGTAATCTATACCAGATTTTGGTTTGAAGCAATTTTCTTGAATTTGTATTTTCTAATGCTATGCTTTGTCTACTGATGGTAGCTTACATCATGGGCATTTCGTGGCACACACGGAATTCTACCAAGATGCGGCCTTCATATACTTACAACGCAGCCACCAGATTGACGGACCTACTCCAGGCCGATGCAGATGGAGTCAGTTTTTCAAGGGATAGATTTACAAATTTCCGTTTCAATGATGTATCAAAAAAAGCCTAGGGGGACAGCAGGCCAGAGTTGCAAAGTGGGGGTGGTCACCACTGCCTCAAAGGATTTCGTCCAATTCATTAAGTTCCTTTCTCTTGCAGCCATGGTGGGTTGGTTTTTACTAGAAAAGCTATCTTATACTCGCTCTCCTCCATGTATATGGTAAAACAAGATTATGGAAAGGTCTCGGCAGTATGAAACCGATGGTCTAATTGAAAAGCAGCATTCAGTAGCAAATGAATTCTAAATGGAATTCATTAATGAAAATTTAATGCGTATGTTTATGTGTTGTAGCAGCTGAGAGTACTATGTTTTGCCCAAAGAAAGAACAAGCCGCAACAACAAGCTGAAGAACTGAACAAACGACGCTGGGAACAAGCAAAACCTGAATGGAGTGATATTGTTAGGAGTCTACACGCACTATGAAGGATATGCCAAACGGGTCGTCACATGCCTGTGAGGCTTCGACGGTATATGATGCATATTTTTAGATTTTTTCATTAGCATCCATTGTTGTGTTATTGCCATCGGGATCCTCAAGCGAGGGGCAATTTCACACGATCCAGATGCAAATATAGAGCCTTTGCTGTTCAGTTAATGTTTGATTGGTAATATAGAGGTGTTGAAGTAGTTGAGACCAATACCAAGGCTCGTAAGTGTAGCAAATTGCTCTTACTGAAGAACTAAGAGAACTCTCTTGTTATTTGATAATGACAAATAGAACTCAAGACTTAGATTTATAGACTCCAAAATTAAACTAACAGCCTAAATAAAAGCAACAGACTCCCAAAATAAAGCAACATCCCACAGAAATAGCAACCACCTGCCACACAATTATCTACATCCTGTAGACCAGGTCTAATGTGATTACTCCAAAGTGTCCTCCTCATTAGTAGCCTTTGGTTGGTGATGAACCTTAACAGTTCCCCTCAGTGCCAACCTTCTGCACGTTACTCCTAATAAATCTCTAAATTTTGAGAATTTCTTATAGCAGAGAGCTTTGGTCAGTATATCTGCTACTTGATCATCTGTCTGAATTGGCACCAATCTGATATCTCCCTTGAGAACTTTCTCCCTTATAAAATGATGTTGTACCTCAACATGTTTTTTCCTGGCATGGAACACATGATTCTCTGCAAGTTTGATTGCACTTTCACTATCACATTGTAAGGTGATTGGATAATCCACATGTTGATGAAGCTCTTTAAATAACATGGATAACCATGTGCTTTCTTGTGCCGCCATTGCTGCTGCTCGATATTCAGCTTCTGTGGTTGACAAAGACACGTTTTGTTGTCTTTTACTGCACCATGAGATGGCTCCCGATCCGAGATTAAAACAATAACCTGTTGTCGACCTTCTTGTTGATTTATCCCCTACATAATCAGCATCACAAAATCCATTGATTTTGTAACCTCATTTTCTATACATGATACCAAAATCAATAGTTCCTTGTAGATACTTTAGTATTCGTCGAGCAGCTTTAAGATGAGGCTTCTTGGGAGCTTGCATAAATCTGCTTACCACACCAACTGCCTGAGCAATATCAGGCCTAGTTAGTGTCAAATATATCAAACTCCCAATCAATTGTCTGTACTTAGTTGGATCTTTGATGTCTTCCTCTTCATCCATGTGAAGATTAGCATTAACTTCCATTGGAGTTTTAATAACATTGCTTCCAAACATCCCAAAACGAATAAGTAGATCCTTTACATATTTCTGTTGACACAGAAATATGCCTTCTTCATTTTGCTCAAGTTCAAGCCCAAGAAAATGATGTAGCTCTCCTAGCTTCTTCATATGAAATCTTACTCCAAGATTGACTTGAATTCTGTCAATTTCTTCACTATCATCACCTGTTATAATCAGATCATCAACATAAATCAAAATGACAGAAATCTGCCCATTTGCGAGTTTCACAAACAGGCTAGAATCTGTAGCAGTCATTGAGTAGCCAATCGCTTGAAGAAATTCTGCAATTTTTCCAAACCAAGCTCTTGGAGCTTGTTTCAACCCGTAAAGTGCTTTTCGCAATCTGCATACATAGCGTGGATGTGTCGTGCTCTCAAAACCTTTGGGTTGTTCCATAAAGATTTCCCGATCAACTTCACCATGCAAAAATGCATTTTTTACATCCATTTGCCATAACCTCCATTTTAAACAAGCGGCAAGAGCAATAAGAACTCGAACTGTTGTAATTTTAGCCACAGGACTAAAAGTGTCATCATAATCATGCCCGTATTGCTGAGAAAAACCTCGCGCTACAAGTCGCGCCTTGTACCTTTCTATGGCACCATTCGCCTTCGTCTTAATCTTGTATACCTACTTACAAGAAATGGTCTTCACGTCAGATGGTCGTGACACAAGATGCCATATCTCATTTTGTTGCAAAGCCTTGATTTCTTCAATCATTGCTTCTCTCCAATTGATGTTGCCTTGTGCATCTTCAAAAGAAATTGGCTCATCTTTTGTTGTTGTTGTGAATGCAGCTGCAACACTCAAATTTGCATACCTTAGATTTAGTTTTGGAATGCGTTTAGATCATCGTGGTCCTTCACTAACACCTTCCACATCAGATGTATTGTCCTGAGGACCTCCTGATGATCTGACCATTTCTTCTTCGTCATGACTACTCGTATCTTCATGAGTAGATGTGGGTTCTGTCAGAGCACTTGCTTTCTCTAGCATCTTCATCTCGACTTGCCTATTTTCTGGTACAATTGCTTGATCAGATGGCCACCACGAAGATGATTCATCGAACACTACATTTTTTGAAATGTGTACACATCCCGTGTTGGGATCAATGCATCTCCATCCCTTTCTCTCGGAGTCATATCCAGTGAATATGCATCTAATGGCTTTCTTGTCAAATTTACTACGTAAATGATCAGGTACAAATACATAGCAAACATACCCAAAAACCCGAAAATGGTTTACACTAGGTGTATGACCAAACAATTTTTCAAAAGGCGACACGAAACCAAGTCTTGGTTGGGGTAACCTATTTGTGATGTATATGGTAGTACTCATGCATTCTGCCCAGAATCTTGTTGGAACATTTTTGGCATGCATCATACTCCTTGCTGCCTCGACAAGGTGTCGATTCTTCCTTTCAGCTATCCCATTTTGTTGAGGTGTGTTCGGATAAGTGAATTGCCTTGAGATCCCTTGCTGTTGAGTATACATTGAAAACTCAAGAGAAGAGTACTCACCACCATTGTCGGACCTCAAACATTTTATTTTACACTTGAGACTAGCTTCTGCTTGATTCTGGAATTCTACAAACTTTTTGAACACTTCAGACTTTTCTCTAATAAAATAGGCCCACACATATCTAGAAAAATCATCAATGAAAGTTACCATGTACTTTTTGCCTCCAAAAGATTTTGTTTTGCCTTTGCCAAACACATCTGAATGTACCAGTTCTAACGGCATTTTCGCTTGAAACTTTGACTCAACATATGGCAATTGTTGGGCTTTGCCGTATTGACAACCTGAACATACAACATCAGATCGTACTTCTAGTTGAGGAAGCCCTCTCACCAGCTGTCTTTGCATCATTACCTTGAGTTTTGTGAAGCCAACATGAGCAAGCCTCGCGTGCCATAGATCTGTTGTTTCATGCTTCCTTGTTCTGTCAACGTATGCTTCTTGAGCTGTCATAACATAGACAGATTCAAGCCTTCTTCCCTGCATGTAAGGTTCCCCTGAAATTTCTACAGATTCATATACTTTTACATCATCAGGCCCAAACACAACATAACCACCAGATTTGGTTAGTTGAGACACTGAAAGCAAATTTTTCTTCATATCTAGAACATGATATACGTTTTCAAGCACAAGATCTTTTTGAGTTAATGCTGGTGTACAGGATACATTACCGACATGAGCAATGGAGAGTTTGGCATTATTTGCAGTGACCACACTCCTTTTCCCTTTGTAGTTAGTCTTGCAAACAAATTTCCTTTCATCACCTGTCATGTGATTGGAGCAGCCGGAGTCGATAATCCATTATTTGGAGTGGATTGAATTATTCAGTCTGCTTGCTTCTGCCGAGCTAGTAATGTCGTCTTCATCAACCGCTGTGAAAGCAACATCATGTTGATGTTTACAAAGCACGAACTCCTCCCATTCTTGGTCTTCAGATGTGTACTCAATTGATTGATGTTCAACAATTGAAATGAATGCTCCCCATTCTTCTTCACTGTCGTCATGAGATTTGTTAGAACCCGCTTTATAATTATCAATAGCAGTATTACCTTCCTCAAACATCTTCATTGGTGTGCGGCAATCTTTAGTAAGGTGGCCAGTTTTACCACAATTGCAGCAAGGTGCACAACAATTTCTAGCAAAATGGCCAACCTTACCACAATTGTAGCAGGTCACTTTGGTTTTGAAGTTGGATTCTTGCTTTTCTGATTCTCGACCATTTGAAGCTTTCCCTGTTTGGAGGCTTCCTTGGCTTTGCTTATTCTTGTTTCTGGACTTATTCCCTCGTCCCACAAAGAGTGCTTCTTCATTATCTTTGACAGATAGGCCTGCCATTTGCTTTGCCAAACTCTCTTGATTTGCTAGAAGACTTTCTAGCTCAAGTAAAGATGGTTGACTAGGCCACCCTTGAATAGCAGTAATAAAACCACTATATTCTGGCTTTAATCCGTGGATAATTATCCACCCTTGCCTTGCATCTGAGATTCTTGATTCCTCGTCGAGTTGAGAAATCTCTTGACAAATCATTTTAACTTTCATAAAGTAATCTGAGATAGTCATAGTACCTTGGCTTAATGACCCGATCTTATTTTCCAGCATTTGTAGTCGAGCTCCATTCTTTTTTGAAAACAAAGTGGCAAAGGCATCCCATGCCTCTTTAGGAGATTTTGCATCACGTATGTGATCAAGCAGATCCTTTTATGTAGAAGCCTTCAGTACAAACAAGGCTTTTCCAGCTTTAATTTTCCATTTTCTCAGCACCTCGGCAGATTATGAAGGAGCATTTGGTGGAGTTGTATCAGCTCCGTTGATGACATCCCACAAATCTTGCCCTTGGAGATACGACTCTAGGCATGACTTCCAATCATTGTAGTTGGTATGAGTCAACTTCTCAATTCCACCAACAGAGTTAGCAAACTCCATGACATCAAAGTACTCTTTGATCAAACACTCTCTATTTCAGTAAGGGGATTACTGAACCTGGCTCTGATACCAGATTGTAGCAAATTACTCTTACTGAAGAACTAAGAGAACTCTTTTGTTATTTGATAATGACAAATAGAACTCAAGACTTACATTTATAGACTTCAAAATTAAACTAACAGCCTAAATAAAAGCAATAGACTCCCAAAATAAAGCAACATCCCACAGAAATAGCAACCACCTGCCACATGATTATCTACATCCTGTAGACCAGGTTTAATGTGATTACTCCAAACTGTCCTCCTCATTAGTAGCCTTTGGTTGGTGATGAACCTTAACAATAAGGTGATCGTGAGGGGCAAAAATCCGGATCCAACCAAGGTTGCGGAAAGGCTCCAAAGGAACATGGATAAGCACATGGACCTTATCTCCCCGATTCTGCCTGAAAAAGAAGATAAGAAGCCAGAGGTCTGTAATGTATATTCACACTACTTAAGAATTGGTAGAGCTTCCATGTATACACCAAGTGGTTTCCTGGTCTTGATGTTTGATATGTTCATTCTGTTTCTGTAGACAAAGGTGGTGGAAGTTGTGCTTAAAAGTTTCTTGGATTGTGACGGTTGTGCCAAAGATATCAAGTACTGCATCCACGAGATGGAAGGTGCATATATGCTTGATTGTTTTTGTTTATCTCATTTGAAATTTCGTAGATTTCGAGTACTTCCTTCGTTGTTGTCTCCCATACAATCAACATAAAAGAATACAAATGATATAGATGGCCCTCCTTTGACAAATACCTGTAACTAAACACATCTGAATTTTTGTTGATCTGTGACAGAGTAGTTGCATTTTTTGCAGTAATATGTAAGGAAAATCTTAGCAGTGTACTCTATAGGTTCAATCATTAGCCCAGAATTTCCTTTCCTTTTCATTTGTATTAGAGTATTATACCTCTATCTTCTTTCGCCTGGCTTATGGTTATTTTTTTTTTCTAAAGGCAAGCTGCTGAAAGAGGTCATAATCACCTCTTCTTGGCATTAGATGTTGACATTTTCATCAGATGATCTAATTGGTGTCCAATGTATCAACGTAAGGAAAAAAAAGATTCATTTAAAAAAGAGAACAAATCAAAAAATCAAATATTCAAGACTTAGGGGGTCAAGGTTAGATTTAGCTATTTGAAGGACTTTTGCATTGCGTTTGTACTTTTCATGCATGTATCTCCCTACCAAGCTATTTGACCAGCTCTCTGATTGCATGACCATTCTGAACTATTTGCCATTGCCATAGTTCTAATTAGTCCTTCTTATATCCGGAACCCATAGCCCATGTCTTCACAACATTTTAGTAAGTGATCATTTTGAACACACGCCTTTTCTGACATAGTCATGGATAAGTGAATTTCGGAAAACATTGTGTACATATACCTCACATTTTCATAAAATCCAGATATATTTAGTGAGGTAAATGTAATCTTTAAAGTTATTAAGAATTTTTACTACATTAAGTTATTGACTATAAGTAGCATTTTCTGCAAACAATTGATATGCCAAGACGCAAATGGAGAAACTTACTATAATTCAGTAGGCAGTATATTAATGTATTGGAGAAACTTACACTACAAGAAAAATGCCTTTTAGCGACGGAATTTAGCGATGGAACGTGTTCCGTCGATAAAAGCCACCTTTGCCGACGGAATTAGGCGATGGAATTAGGTTCCGTCACTAAAAACACTGGAGGGAAAAAATGCGCGGGAAGGAAAAATAGGCGACGGAATTTTCCATCACAAATGATTTAGCGACGGAATTTAGTGACGGATTTCACCGACGGAAGTATTTGCATCGGTAAAGGTATTATTTTAATTTTTATAAGAGAAAAATATTTTTACTCATTATTGAAAATAGAAAAATAACATATAATAAACATAAAAAACAAAACAAAAGAACATAAAAAACAAAACAAAAGAACATTTGGGTCTGAAGGTTTGTGCGAAGAACAGAACAGGAGAGCGGCGCCACCGTCCCGCCGACCCCCGTCGTCGTTGTGGAGCAACCCTTCGCGCGCGCCACCGTCACTCCCACTCTGAAGGTTTGTACGAAGCCTCCTTCCAACTGATAGAAGTTTTCTGTACGTTTGGGTCACTAATTGTTACGGTTTGATTTTTGGTATAATCAAAATTAGGGTTCTTATTTTAATACATTTGGGTCTTCAATCTTCCGATCTTCCTCTGAGTCTCATCTTCTTGCCAGGTAATTTCTTCCTCTCACTCTCACGTCTCATCAGATTGCGTTTGTATTTAATAGATTCTAATAGACACAAAACCTAACTACCCTAATTGATGTGTGGAAGATAAACTAAATTAGGAAAATCCTCTATGAATAGGCATCTATTGTTGGTCGTTGGTCGTCTGCATGTGTAGTTTAAATTGGTTAAGAGATGACAGTGGAAGTGCATGTGTAAACCTAACTACCCTAATTGCTGCGTGGAGGGTAAACTGAATCAGAAAACTCTTTTATGATGGTGATGGAGTCGGTTCCTTTGCCAATGTGAGTTTCCTGCTATTGATTCCTTGTTTTACTGCATTTTCTTTTTGACATGTTTTCCGTAGATCTGATGGCTTGAGTTTAGACAGTTTGTTTATGTGACATGCTTGTTAAATATAATGCTTATGAAGATTTGAAGGCGTTTCTTTGTACCGGCTTTTTAGGGGTTACATTTTGAGGGCGAAAGCTTGTAACTTGTAAGTAATGCAATTTTGTCCTGTCCTCTGGGCTCTGTAGTGTAGGTAGTCTTAGAATTAGAAAACTCCAAGCCTAATAGTCTTTTTAAGCGATGCCTACTAAATGAAGGCATGTCCATGCTGCAGAATCTCTTTAGGCAGTTGAAACACTTTGCTGGCAATCAATCATTTTTGGGAAAATAACCTTAAAACCCGCAATTCGAGGCTACGTTACTTGGACTTGGTTTTAGGCTTGCATATGTTTCATGAGTCTTGGGTATATCAAGTTCCCAAGCTCTGAGACACATGAACACAAAAATATTCATATCTTTCTTATACTCAATTATAACTAGTGTTCAAATATTGGTGTACGTAACCTCTATGGTTTGGATGGGAACTTTGCTCTTTTTAAAGCATTGTCCAGAGAATGAATACAAGCTATTACATAATCACACAATATTATCATTGGAACTAGAATAAGGGAACTTGTAAACACAAAACTTGTAATATATTCCTTCACTTTCTTAGGCTGACTTCACAACCCAAAGCCACAATTAAGCTAACACAACACAAACCTAAGAACTACCACTGGACATTGCACACTTCAAACTCCAAAGGTCTGCAACACATTCTAGAGATATTGCAGCAAAAGGAGGGGGAACCTCAGCTAAAATCAGCTCATTAGTATACTCTACAATAAGCCCAAACTAAAATTAAAAGAAACAAGGAAAACTAGAAGCTTGCTTCTAATGTCACTCGAAAACCTCAAATTCTCACACTATATCTCAATCACCCCAAGTAAAAAAACATGGCTAAAGCTTCAACTAAGCCCAATCACTAAACATCGAGAACACCTTATGAGAAATGCTGCGATTTAAGTGATTGAGCTTCAACTAAGCCCAATCACTAAACATGGCTAAAGCTTCAACTAAGCCCAAGAAGAATGCTGCGAGTTAAGTGTTATTTGCAAGGGCATCTTGGCGTCAAGTGAATCCATCAGACTAGCCACGTTGTTTCCAAATTAGAAAAATGATATCTTCTGATTTTTTTTATATTTTCTGTGGTTCCATGTATGCTATTGGTACATTGCTTGTTACCCTTTGCATTGTTTTTTTTTTCTTTCTAATCTCTAATTTGCATTCTAGGACCAACCCCAGGAGTTTTGAGAATGTCGCTTGATCGTAGTTGGATGGAAAAAAGATTGGATGATCGTAGGGGGCTAAGTGATGAGTTTCGAGACGGGGTGAGAGTATTTATTGAATATGCTTTTAAGAACGAAGCATTTGTAGATAATCAAAGGATAAAGTGTCCATGTAGAGACTGTAATTTATTGCGCTGGGGAGAGGCTGATGAGGTGAAATTGCATCTTTTTCGTAAAGGATTTATACGTAACTACACAATATGGACTCAACATGGGGAGTCGATTGATTTGTCATCCTCCGTGATTAAGCAAGATAATGCTTCAGAATACCGTAACATAGTAATAGATGCTGGGCGTGCAGAGTTTGACATAGATGATTTCCTATTATGCATTCTGCCCTAGTGTTTTAATGGAACTGAATCCTCAAGTAATGTGGTTACTTTCTTAAGCAATTTTTTTAATTGCAAATATGATGTTGTATCGTTTGTCCTGCCATTTAAAGGTTCCCATTCGTTACATTTTGGATCTCCATGAATCCATCTTTTGAATATGTAGCATATGGGTTATATATACACTAAGAAGTGCAATTGAATTTAGGAGATTTAGTGGTTATCCCTGTTGGAAATATGTCTTCTGCTCCAGTTGTGGTACTTTAATCCCATGTACTCTTTTCTTTGATGCATCGTAGTGATTCTCTTGCATTAATTTGAATGAAATTGTTAAAAAGGAAGGGGGAAACCTGCTGTAATGGGGCTGCCAAAGGGCAGCAGCTATGTGAGGTTCTGTGGTGTTTTTGTGCGTGTAAAAGTGTAAAAGGAAGGGAGAACTGCTCTGTAGTGTGTTTTGTGTGTGTGATTGAGGAAAAAGAGGGAAGAGGAAGGGCTGCCGAGTGGGCAGCTGTGTTGGGGGCTTTGTGCGTGAGTTGTTGTGATGTTTAGATGGATGAAAGGAGGAAAATAGGAGAGGGAGAGGCTGCTAAGGGCAGCCATGGTAGGGTGGTGCGATTGGATTGTACAGTTTGGTTTGTTTGGTTGGTGTTACTTTTAGGTTAAAGTCATTGACCAGTTGACTGGTCTATTGAAAAAAATGAAACCTTCTTTCTTGGCTAATTAGTTTTGGTGTGTTCTGGAGTTGGTTGGATAATGTGTGATAAGAGCAGGTCAAATTTTTCTGGGGCTGAACACTGGCTAATTAGTTTTGGTGTGTTCTGGGGCTGAACACCTGGGCAATTTACATGTCAAGTTTTTCTGGGGCTGAACACTGGCTAATTAGTTTTGGTGTGTTCTGGGGCTGAACACCTGGGCAATTTACTTGTCAAATTTATCTGTGCATTAATTGAGATTAACAGCTAAGCTTAGAAGATTACCAAGTTTGTTGTGTCTGTTTGCTGATAGATAGTGTATTTATATGGTGGCGGAACAGTTTTTCTAGTATGAGACAGTTAATTTTTCATTAATATCTGCACCAAATACATCCTTTAACATGCCTTTAATTGCTTTGTTACTGGCCGAAGTTAGCGCGACTGATGCTACTGAGGATGGCAATGATGAAACATTCGACGAGTTAGGTGGATGATTGCCTTATGTGACTAGATTTGACGTTACGTTTGTTGGGATATTTGTTCATTTTGGTAACCAAGCAACTGGTTGATTTAGATGTATTATTGTTCACTTTTGGTGGTATTCAACAAATGTTGAATATTTGTTATCTTCAGTTCATTATTGGATGTTGACGTTGGATTATTTAATGAGGGATTATTATTGTCAATAGTTATTGCATTAATTAAGAATAGTATTATCTATTTATGCATATTTAATGATTTTTATTTTCAAAATTTTTAGCTTTTAAATATGATTTTTGCGACGGAATTAGAGACGGAAAAAATCAATTAGCACCTAGAAATATGATTTTTGAGACGGAATTAGCGACGGAATATTTTCCTTTAGCGACGGAACAATTCTCCTTTAGCGACGGAAAATATTAGCTCCAATATATGGTTTTGCGATGGAATTGGCGACGGAAAATTTGTCTTCTACAAAATTTGGCGACGGAATATCCGTCGCTAATGATTTTTTAAAAATAAATTTTAAAATTATATTTATTTATTTATTTTTAAAAAAGTTAATTTTCTGAAAATTGCAAAATAGTTTTAGCGACGGAAATTCCGTCGCTAAAGGATGACCAAGTCCGTCGCTAAAGACTAAGGCATCACTGATGGAACACCAATTCCGTCGGTAAAGCCTTTAGCGACGAGGGTTTAGGCGACGAAATTTCCGTCGCTAAAGGCTTTAGCGACGGAATTTGCATATTTAGCGATGAAAAAATTCCGTCGCTAATTGTTATTTTTCTTGTAGTGTTATGTACACTTGAGTAATGTCAACTATTCCGTTCAAGATGTATAAATGAATTAGCTCATTTGTCTTTAAAAAGAATTACAGAGCATGTTTCTTTGGTTTTTTGGAACTTTGAACTGAGTAAGTTATATTAAAATATGTTATTAGCACTCAAAACAAATTACATCGCGTCCTGTGCATTTGCACGGGCACATCAGCTAGTATATATAAAAAGCTGAAGACGTCACTTCTAATCTCGACAAGTAGGATTTTAAATCTCTTATCTTTGCGACAAGTAGGATTTTTAAAGTTCTTATCTTTGCAACACGTAAGATTTTTGGAGCTCTCATACTTATGACACATTGACTTTTAGGAGCATTCTCCTTTTGCCATGTAAGCTTTAGCTTTATCTTGAGAGAGTCTCCAACTCAGTTGGACTCTTAACTGAATGACTATCAAATTAAGGTGCTGTAAAACTTATCCTGCAAGGTTATAGTCCTAATAAAAATTAAACTCTTACTGTCTCTTAATTCCTTTCAGTCCCACAAAAGGCACCTTTCGCCTAGCCTCCGTCCAAGAGAATTTAAAAATAGAGAAGAGATGCTCAATGTGCTGCATCTGCCACAGGCGATCAAACATGCCTACATTGCCATCTCAGTCCAGACATGAGGGAAAATTGGTATGTTGTTGTCAAAATGAGAAATGCTCCAGTTCTGCTCTCCGTGGCGAATGGTGGATATGAAGACAGAAGACCCACTCCTCAGAAGTAAGCATGCCATCCAATATTTAATCCCATTGGTGATCAAACTTGATAGCCCAGCCTAATAATTTGAAGTGGTGGAGCTTTTGACGTTCTCAGATTTCTCAAGGTGACTTTAGAGGAATATATTACTGTAGTAACCAGTTCTTTTGCAACCAAACTTTTTGGCTTTACTATGATCTTTTCGTTTAAAATAATCGAAAAAGAAAGAACTTAAATTCTCAAGCTTGTGAAAAATATCTTTCGTGATGCCGATTGGTTATAATGAAAATTACCAGGGTCAGAGTACGGTATTATGCTGTCTTAGCGACGATCTTAAAGTAAAAAATGTTTGTAAGAGAAGTATAGATTATCAACTTCCTTAGAACAAGTAAAATGGCTTTACCATATCTTTCAACAAATTTTCTGCTTATGGAGGATTTAGAGAATGGAGGACTATTATTAGGTTCTTAAATTACATGATTAATTGTAATTTTTTGTTTTATATAAGTGCATAATTCTTGGTTGATATTGAGACCCATAATGTTTTCTAGACCCAGTGCTTTCTATTATTATTATTATTATTATTATTATTATTATTATTATGTATATGCTTTTGATTCCATTTCTTTGTAAAACCAAAATTTGAAATGCTTATGGATAGAGTTGTCAATGGGCCGGGCTTGGGCCGGCCCGGCCCAGGCCCAGCGGGCCTCCAATGAAATCGGGCCAGGGCCGGGCCTCACAAATAAAAAACAGGCCGGGCCATGCCTAAAACCTGGGATATATGGGCCCAGTCCAAGCCCAGGCCCTAGGCCCAATATTTAGGGCCGGGCTTGGGCCGGGCCCGGGTCCAATCCAATTTTTTTTTCCTTTCTTCCAAACTTTTTATTATAAAGACTTCTTCTTCAACAAATGGCAAAGTTTTTGTAAACGGACCACTGAGTATACAATCACTTTTTCACGAATTAACCCCATTTCGAAAAGGCAAATTGATGTTGATTGACCATTAACCACGGATTAAGTACAAAAACTAGTTGTTCTAGCCCATACATACTGATTTTAAGTGCAAAATTCAATATCTTTCATAATATGGTGTAAAACCTGTAAATGTCAAAGAAAAATAGAGTAGATCAAACAAAAACAATAACGAGATCGAAGAAGATAAAATAACATCTTTTCTTATTACATTCAAATTCTTTGGTCATTTAAAGAAACATGAGATTATTCTTCAAGGCTCTTTAACACGTCACCCACTTCATGAAATTAAATTTAGAATTCGATTCACCTCTTTTGGTTTGAAACAAAAAGAATACATAATTTTTATTTATGTTTAGAATACATGATAAGTGTTTTTATAATTATTCCCTTAGCTTGTGATGTAAAACACAAAGCAAATTCTGTAAAATACATTAAATGAAAGCCCACTAAAAAATCATCAAAAATACGTCACAGTCACCACACACCCATACTTCTCTGCGTATGTTAAAGAAAATACTGATCATATGAATTCAATAACACCTTAAAAACTATTAATTTAACTAAAAAGATCCAAAATATCAAAAAAATAATAATGTAATAAAATAGACTTCAAAAAAAATAGAAAAGAAAAAAATTAGGGGGGGCTAACGGGGCCGGGCCGGGCCAAACCTGGGCCATTTTAGGGCCGGGCCAGGCCCGTTTCTCAAAGAATTTGGCCTGGCCCTGGCCCAAGCCCTATGGGTTAGGGCCAGCCCGGGCCCAAAAACGGGCCGGGCCAACCCGCGGGCCACCCGGCCCATTTGACATCTTTACTTATGGAGGATCCTTAGAATGGAGGACTATTCTTAGGTTCTTAAATTACATGATTAATCGTACTTTTTGCTCCATATCACTACATAATTTTGGTTGACATTGACCACTACAGTGATGTCTATTATTATATACACGCTTTTCCATTTCTTTGTAGGACCAAAATTTGGAAGTGGGTTAATTTTTATATATCCTAAATATCCAGCCTAGAAAATGTTGTGCAAAATTCTTGGTGTTTTTCATGAAATGAGACAAAAGAACTAAAGACTGATCCAGGGATAATGATACTCTCACCATACCTATAAACTTTTCTTTGGATGTCTTTTCCTCTTCAAGTTTTTCTTATCTAGGCTCAAATTTTCTCTTGCATTTTATTAGAGCTAGACCGAAGGTGCAAAGGAAAGAGGACAACTATCGATCTTCCATCATTTAAGTAAGTTTCATATGCTAATCGATTTATGTATTGATTATGTAACGCGAGTACTACGTTAAACAATTTGGAAGACTGGGGCGGGATGTTTTATTGATGGTTAGTAGTAACAATAATTTCTTACATGGTACTCAGACTTGGATCGAGCTTAATTTATCCATGCACGAGTACGGGTAAGACTTTTTTTAATGTTTGTACACTATTCTAAAAGTTATTTGTGGCTAAATTTGTAATTATTGCAAATAACACCCTACAAGGTGATGGCATCTTAAGCTTTTATGTATTTGAACTTTATTCATGTATCTTAAGCTTTAATGTGCTAAGCGAGAAGTGAAATTTTATTCATGTATTATTGCATGTGAAATCTCTCGAAGCTCAATAATGGGCAAAAATAAAGATAACTTTTTGGGTTGAATATTCTTTTAGCGTTTGCACATGTTTAAAAACAACAAGTTAATGCTAAAGCTGAAATTCTCACTATACTTCAGTGGCAAACCGCTAGGCTGGTGTATGTATATTAACCTTTTTTTCCATCCAAAGTCATAGTTGTAATATTGCAATAGTTTAGTACGAATTCTTTGACTATGAAGCTTTATGGGCTCGATAGAAGTGGAAGAGTTCGTATATGCACCCCGTTTATTAAATTTCACGAAGGAGGACAATCAGCAGCTAGAGATACCTTTTCGGTAAGATATTCTTTTTTCCTATTTGCACACACTCTTAAGAGTTAGTTTTGATAATTTGAAATGTCCCAATATACTCGTTTTGCTACATATAAACATAAACCCTCGCAATATTGCACAAGTTATTATGATGTGTTAACTTCAGATGATAAGAAAGCAATGCCTTCCGTTTCATGTTAAAGTCTCTTAATGTAACATGCAATTAAATGGAGGCTTGTCTGGTGCAGTCGATCAATTCTCGAGTTTAATTGACAACAAGTACTTTTCAAAATAGCAAATGTGTAACATAATCGTCAAATTCATGAAGATTTATCATATTACGTGGTTTCACCTGGGTAACCTTGGTTAATAGGGGTATTTTATTTTAAAGACATATTTGGTTTTTTACTCTTTAATGTAATTATTGTACATACCTAATTCGTTGTCCAATCTTAATATTTATGTTGGACACTCTAAAACTTATGAAGGATTTAAAACTTAGCAAAATTTTCTCTTTGAGATCGCTTAAGTTTTAACGAAAAACTTATTTCTCCATAAGCTTTATTCTAACTTTAGTCGTTTGTACCAATCTTCTTAAAATCTAACATGTTACGCACAATATGAACAAAATGTTTAAAACCAAATAAATTGGATTTTCAAAAAAAATAAAAATATATATATATATATATATATATATATATATATATATATATATATATATAATTGACTGAAGAATAATTTGTAACAAACTGAGAATAAGTCTGTAAGCATAAAAGAGACAAAAAAGGTAAATTTGTTATAAGAATCCTTTACCCTTTATAGAAAACTACAAAAAGGGGGAAGTCTAGGTGGCCCTAGGGTGGTAATGGTAGTATTGAAATGTCGGTGTTAGATGTGAGAGTGTGAAGGTGGTAATATATGCAATTATGCAGGTCAACAGTCATGCTAATTACGACAGTGATTGTTATGGTAGAACTGGAGTGCTGGTAGTGAGATTTGTAATAGTTGTGACAACATGTGGCTGTCGTGTTGTTGGCGTGTAGTATGCTCATGCTTGTGGTGGTGATAGTCGAAACAAAATGGCGGTAGTGCAAGAGATAATGATTGTTGTTAGAGTTGTTGTACTGGTTGCACTAAGATGTTTCGAGGTAACATTAATATATATTGTAGTTCCGATTGATAAATTATTATCTAAGTATTAATTGAACAAGTGATGGACCTAAAAAAATTGACAGTAGAAACATGAAAGTGAACTGATGGGCAAAAGTTATGGCTATGGCGACTGTTGCATTCGTAATAGCGCTAAGCTATTTTGAGGTAGTGTTAGTGTCATACGTATTGGTGGATGATTTATGCCGAGAATCTTAAGTAGACAACCGATGAACTTAAATAACATAAACATCAATGAAAAGGCATCCTGAGTTTATAAGATAATTTTTCGTAATTATAACATTTCCATCTCATTTCTGAGTAAAAGGTGATCACACTAAATCATGCATTCGGCCTTTGTTGCTAAAATGCACTATTGTAATGCTATTTTTCTAAAATTTCTACTCAGACGCAATCTTCTACATAATATATTTATTGCTGGCAATTCAAACAATAACAGTGATAAAAAATCTATAAAAACACATTTTGAAAAATACTTTGAGAAAGTTGTTAAGTATCTATAGAAAAAAGTTTTAGACAATATTTGAGAAATTAGATGATACCCCGTGTATTGCACGAGTCCCTTAGGTAGTTATATATAAAAAGCTGAAACTTTCGCCTAAATTTGCGCCACGTAGGATTTTTAGAATTCTATCTTTGCGACACATAAGATTTTTTAAGGAACTTTCTCCTTCTACCACATAAGCTTCAACTTTGCATGTGGTAATTCCCTAACTTAATTGGTCTCTTCATTTAGAGTCCAACTTTTTTGAATTGGATATATATAATTCAAGAATCTTATTTATTTTGGTGTCTTTTTTCTTTTCTACCCTATTTAACTCTTTTTTATAATTTATTATTAGAAAATTTGTAGGTATAATTTACCCTATATTTGTAATGCCTAATATATAAGTATAGTGATTATGTAGAATTTTATAAAGTGTATGATTGGTTTTTTAGTTTTATAAAGTTTACAAATATAGGTTAAATTATACTTATGAATTTTCTAATAATAAATAATAAGAAAGAGTTAAATAATAAGGTATGAAAAGAAAAGAACATCAAAACAAATGTAGAAAAGGAAAAGAACACCAAAACAAACAAGATTCTTGAATCCTATAAGGTGTTAATAATCAAAATTAGGGCTTAAAATATAAGTACAGTGATTGGGTAGAGTTTTATAAGATGCATGATTGACTTCTTAATATATATATATATATATATATATATATATATATATATATATATATATATATATATATATATATATATATATATATAAGGTTGAAACCATCGCTTAAATTTACAACACGTAGGATTTTTAGAACTCTATCTTTGCGACACATATGATTTTTTAAAACTTTCTCATTCTGCCACATAAGTTTCAACTTTGCATATGATAGTTTCCTAACTTAATTGGTCTCTTCATTATAAAACTCTACCCAATCACTATACTTATATATTAGGCCCTAATTTTGATTATTAACACCTTATATGATTCAAGAATTCTGTTTATTTTGGTGTTCTTTTCTTTTTCTACATTTGTTTTGATGTTATTTTCTTTTCCTACCTTATATTTAACTCTTTCTTATTATTTATTATTAAAAAATTCGTAGGTATAATTTAGCCTATATTTGTAAACTTTATAAAGCTAAGAAACCAATCATACACTTTATAAAACTCTACCTAATCACTATACTTATATAATAGGTCCTAATTTTGATTATTAACACTTTATAGGATTCAAGAATCTTGTTTGTTTTGGTGTTCTTTTCTTTTCCCGCATTTGTTTTGATATTCTTTTCTTTTCCTACCTTATATTTAACTCTTTCTTATTATTTATTATTAGAAAATTCGTAAATATAATTTAGTCTATATTTGTAAACTTTATAAAACTAAGAAACCAATCATACACCTTCTAAAACTCCACCTAATCACTATACTTATATATTATGCCCTAATTTTGATTATTAACACCTTATAAGATTCGAGAATCCTATTTGTTTTGATGTTCTTTCTTTCCCACCTTTATTTTGATGTCATTTTCTTTTCTTACCTTATAATTTAACTATTTCCTATCACTAATTATTAGAAAATTCGCAGGTATAATTTGCCCTATATTTGTAAACTTTATAAAACTAATAAGCCAATCATACACCTTATAAAACTCTACCTAATCACTATACTTATATATTAGGCCCTAATTTTGATTATTAACACCTTATAAGATTCGAGAATCCTATTTGTTTTGATGTTCTTTCTTTCCCACCTTTATTTTGATGTCATTTTCTTTTTTTACCTTATAATTTAACTATTTCCTATCACTAATTATTAGAAAATTTGCAGGTATAATTTGCCCTATATTTGTAAACTTTATAAAACTAATAAGCCAAGCATACACCTTATAAAACTCTACCTAATTACTATACTTATATCTTACGCCCTAATTTTGATTATTAATACCTCAAAAGTACTTTAAAATAACATGATTTTTAGAACTCTATCTTTGCGCCATGTAAGATTTTCTAGGAATCTTCTTCTTTTGACACATAAGCTTCAACTTTGCACGTGATAGTTTCTCAACTTAATTGGTCTCTTAATTTAGAGTCCAACTTTTTAAAATTAGATATATACAATTCAAGAATCATGTTTGTTTTGGTGTCCTTTTTCTTTTCTACCTTATTTAAATCTATCCTATGATTTATTATTAGAAAATTCATAGGTATAATTTAACCTATAATTGTAAACTTCATAAAATTAAGAAACCAATCATATACCTTATAAAACTCTACCTAATCATTATATTTATATATTAGGCCTTAATTTTGATTATTAACACCTTATAGGATTTAAGAATCCTATTGTTTTAGGTGTTCTTTTCTTTTTCCACCTTTGTTTTGATGTTCTTTTCTTTTCCTACCTTATTATTTAACTCTTTCTTATCATTTATTATTAGAAAATTCATAGGTATAATTTACCCTCTATTTGTAAACTTCATAAAACTAAGAAGTCATTCATACACCTTATAAAACTCTACCTAATCACTACACTTATACATTAGACCCTAATTTTAATTACTAACACCTTAAAAGCACTTTAAAATAACAGGATTTTTAGAATTCTATCTTTGCGCGACATAAGATTTTTTTAAAAAAATTTCCTTCTGACATGTAACGTTCAGCTTTGCATATGGTAGTTCCTTAACTATTGGATATATAAAATTTAAGAATCCTGTTTGTTTTGGTGTTCTTTTCTTTTTTATTCTAATTTAACTCTTTCCTATGATTTATTATTAAAACATTCGTAGTTATAATTTACTCTATATTTCTAAGCTTTATAAAACTATCAATCATACACCTCATAAAACTCTTCCTAATCATTCTATTTATATATTAGGCCTTAATTTTGATTATTAAAAGCTCAAAAGTACTTTAAAATAACAATATAAAGTCTCAAAAATATAAAATACAAAATCTTCCCTGCTTAATGACTCTTTATTATTAAAAAAATTATAAGTATTATCGATATTGATTACTACACGTAAGATTTGCGACATGTACGATTTGTTGAGCTCTTATATTTTTGACAAGTAAGATTTTTTGGACTCTTGATCAATAATTATATTAGAAGTTCCAAGAGAATTATATGTTCTTTGAGATCGCTAAAGGTAAGTTTGAAAGGAATCTAATTTTTATAAGTTAAATTGTTAAGTCTAACGCGTTAACACTTAATTTTAACTAAGAACAGTTATGTATTTGGAAGAAAGTAACTTGTGCAAGCAAAGATTGAGTTGAAAGAAAATAAGTGTAAGGGTAAATGAGTTAAAAGAGATTTTCCCCATGAATTAATAACAATGGCCAATTATAATAGTTAAGAAAATGGTACTAGGGAGATTTCGGTGGTAGATGTCACAGTATGACAGTGGTGAAAACTGAAAAGGTGACAATGATTACTAATGTGATAGTGATAATTCTTGTGGTAGTAGTGTAGCACTGTTAATGAGATTGAAAATTGTAATACTTCTGACAAGTCATGGTTGTAAGGGTACGTGTAGTTCTCGAGATGGTTGAGGTGGTTGTAATCTTAGCAGTAAGATTATAGTGATGGCAGAGGTGATGATAGTGATAACAGTTAGTAAGTGGTAATTTTGAGGTGATTAGAGATAGCATTAATATAATGGTGATTGACAAGTTATGCTCTAATATGTCTTGGGCAAGTGATAAGGTGTGCACAATGATAGTTCTAAATATGCTAATTTACAGTGGTAGCACTAAGGTGTTTTGAGGTAGTTTCAATGTAGTAGTGGTGCATGAGTTATACTCGTAATCTGGATTGGAAAGCCCAAAGAAAAAGACATAGTGATGACTCGATTAATTTTTAATAATTTGAACATATGTATAGAACGTACTTTGAATATTATATTTCTTTTTCATTATGCACCGAACAAAAAATATGCGAAGTCCTTTGCATAAACAAAGATATCAGATGACTCAATTAGCATTTATACTTATAGGAATGTTAAGCTTCATATACATCATTCCTTAAGAGGAAAAATTGTAACTCTTTATTAGATTATGTTAACAAAAACAAACAGAATTATAAAAATGAGAATATAAATGGCGATTTTCTTCCTTCACTGTATCTTTGGAGATAAGATTGCTTTGACCAGATGATTAGAACATTGATGCTTGACTATCAAGTTAATAAATATGAATCCACAACTATATATTAGTACGAGATTATCGCTCATAATTTGTAACTATATAAATGTCAAAAGTTTTGCTTATGAAAAAGCATTCTAAGATTATACCATAATTATTCTTATTGTAACATTCACATCCGATTTGTAAGTAAAAGTATACGTCAAAACTTTCTAAAAAGGTGTTTTCAAGATATGGTCTTATACTTTAATTTATATTTTTTGACAATTAACAAAAGTTGTAATGTTTCAATAATTAATATGTTTTAACCAATAATTTCAACACATTGCTTTTATGCTTTGAAATCTCTATAATATTCTCATGCATATTTCTACTATTCAAAGAAGTTAGGATTGTTGAGTACAACTTTGTGCATATATAACATGCATGAACAACATAGGCCGCAAGAGACATATGAATGTATATTAGAAATTCAATAGTATGATTTAATGCGCGTTTGTTTTACTTCTTAAAATTAGAAGGAGTACAATTTTTTAAACCTACCCGTGCATCTGCATGGGTCCATTAGCTAGTTATATATACTAGTAAGGATCACGTGCTCTGCACGTTATATAGTAATTTAAAATAAAAATATTATGGACTATAATGAAAAACACAATTGAAATTAATTATTATGACTATTATAATTAAATTATAACAATAAATCAGTTGTTAAGTGCTAATCAATGACTCAAGTATAAAAAGTTAATTGTACAAAACAAGGTTTTACTTTCAAACCCGAATCTAGTCTATTATTCTCTCAGTCTCAAAAAAATTTATTATATTTTCCTTTGAGTTGTCCAAAAGAATTAACCAATTTCCAAGTTAAGAAAGATTCCTTAGATGTTTTTACATGTTTACCATTTGTACACTTTTTGTCATACTACTTCTCTCTCCACATTTGATCCTCAACCAATTTACTTCTCTGCTCAACCAATTTCTTCCCCCTATCCTCCACCCTCCCCTCTCTCGGGATAGAATAAAAAACTCATATAATAAGACTCATATCCTAAAACTACAATTTGTCTAAAAATATGCTTAATCTTAATTACTTTCTTTTTTCTACTTTTAATTAAAATATCTATAGTGTACTCTAATTTTTTTTAATAGTGTACTCTAAAGAGCTCTTTTATTTTTATTTACCATGACCTTGTTCGTTTTAGTAGTAAATAAAGACTTTTATTTTTAACACAGATTTATCTGATAATACCAAACCTACTCATCTAAAAAGTCAACATACATGTGTGTCAGTGTTTGTCTTTTTGAAATCTATACTGCGAAATAAACGAGTTAAGTTGATATCAGATGATGGTAATGAACTACGTAATCTTAATAATGTTTACAAACTTATGTTTTTCATCCTATATTTATATATACGCATTACATGTTTAATATAAATACAAACTCAACAAAAGTTTATCAAGAATAATTTCAGATCATTCATCAAATAAAGACTTGTATCAACAAAATAAAAAGGAAAAAAAATATTACCTATGCCTTAAAGTTTTGAGAGTTAAGAAAATTATAGGCTTAATAGCACCCATGACCTTGATGTTAGGGTAAAATTACATGCGTGTCCATTAGCTGGAACAATAACACTTATGTTCTTTGACCGAATAAAAATACTAAAAGATGAAAAGGCCAGAATGCCCATCACTTAAGAATGTAGTTCTTCAAATGTCATTTCTTGTCTCTCAATCTCACCGTACAGCCCCACCCCACCACCATCACCCCTTTACACTTCTTCAGCTTCAACACATATAAACAACACACACTCTCTCCCATACACCCCTTCCCCCCATAACCGACCACAACCACAATCGCGTCCCACCATCACCCTATTCTTCAGCTTCCCCACCTTTCTTCAGCCTTTTTACCCCAATAAATTGTCATAGCTTTCTCATTCCAATCACTTGTAGCAAATCATCAAGATTTAGCAAACCAAATGAACAAAAATAAAAATTTGAATTTGGGGTTCAAAATCTATAAGAAGATGTATAAGATTCTTGTTTGTGTCAAACTACAACCCAACACCACGGCAACAACCGTCATTACCCACCACCAGAACAGTCTTTCACCACCACTAATCAGCCTACCATTGTGTCCAATTAGCCCACCACTTGTCCAATTCACCCACTGCTACCAAACGACCCACCATCGCCTCAAATTGACCCTGCCCAATCACCACAATCAGCCTTTCACGACCCACAACACCTCTAGTTAACACGCGCGCGTGCGCGCGCACACACACACACACACACACTTAACTAATGTTATAGCATTACTGATTGCGATTTTGAGATTTTCATATTTGCGCTTCTATCAAGGATGTTTACGGTGGTGGAGCCGGACGGATGAGGTGGGATAATGAGGAGACTGATGTCCGCCGCAATGGGATGAAATGGGTGGGGCTGAGCCGATTTGCAAACTTTCATGCTGAGTGCTTGCCGAGGAAAGTGCGGCAGCGAGGTGGGGGGAGAATTTGGGTTAAAACCCTAATTTGCAAAATTAAGATTTGTAAATTTTTTATTTTGTATATACCTTTTTGATTAAAATGAGACAGTATTGACATTAAAAAAAATACGTTTTGATGATATAAGCAAAAAAAGTATGTTTTTTTAATGGATCAATATGGCTTTACCTTTTAAAACTTGGTGTCATTGATCGTAATTTCACCCTAACCTCACATGAGTTATCTTGATGTTGATAATTTTAAGGCTGTATTTTGATAAGAATGAGCTAGGTTCACTCCCACATTTTCATCACTTAAAAATGCATTAGTAAACTTTTAACCTCTTTGGTGTCAAAAAAATTGTAGTTTAGTCTCACCTTCTTAAAAGTAAAAAATACACTTATGTTTTGCAAACCTTTGACTTCTAAAAAGGGTATTCTTAACGAAAAATATATAGCCATTTTAAACCCTTGAGATTATTTTATACGTTGAGGCCAGATCCTTACTCGTTTTGGTTATCATCGTAGTCTTTTGTTAGTGAACCTCTTTAGCGTCAAAATATTTAAAGTTAGCTAAAACGGTAGAATTTAGCTTCGCCGTTAAATAGTCAAAATTTTAGAAAACTTTTAAACTTGAAAAGAATAGTTCAAGAATTTTTTTTAATTATTTAACCTCTTGCGTATCAAAACTTGATTTATTGAGAGTTTTCTAGCTCAAAAAAAAATTAATAATCATTTGAGCAGAAAATAAATTGAAATATTTATTAATTGGATTTCATCTAATTTATCACTTATAAGATTGAAATCTACAAAGACAACAACTATATGAATAATATATACTTATGTAAAGATATGATATATCGGGATATAATAGATCATAGAAAGACAATAACCATATGAAGGATATATTGTCATGCACATAAGGGTATTCTAATAACTCTAATACAAATATATGGTTATGTAATTGCCAAGAACTCAAGTTATAATTAGAAGGGTATTCCAATAAATCTAGCAATTCGCATGCATTTAAAATTTCTAAAGCTCTAGTTTTACGATAGCTTTTTTACACTAATATGTGTCCTCAATTGAAATCTAGAATTAAACTTTAGTTATATGATAAATTCAACATACAAATATGTTTGCATTGAAATATATATATATATATATATATATATATATATATATATATATACATACATGTAAATTTATTGAAATTTGTAGCATAAACATCAACATACAATTGTGTTTTAGAAAATTAAAAAACGACTGAGCTTCTGACAAAATATTCAATTTAGTGTAGGTATATTATGTTTAATTAAAGGTTGTTTTCATCAATCAAAATTGATGGTGAAAATGCAATATCTCTAAGGTATTTAGCTTTAACGTGAATGGAGCCGGTATATTTTGATAGAAATTTTTCGGTAGTCAAAGAACATGCAGGAGTTTTAGGGTGGTTTTATAGGTTTTCATAATTTTTTTTTACTAAAAGACAAAACGGCCCTTAACTCTAACTAAAGCATAGGTTCCTATAATGGTATTTTAAATAAAGATGCTTGACATTCTAGGAGAAGGCAAATACGCCCTATTTTCTTAACAACAGTTTAATTCAAAATGAGTATTTAATGGGAAAAAAGTTTCAATTAGAAAACACCCCAAATCAACACTAATTTTGTATGAAGACTTCAGTTTAAAAGGGCATCTTAAGGGAAAAAAAAGGATTGGCCATTTAACTCAAGTCAAGATTACGTATGTACTTATAAAATCTTAAAAAACTCCAGTTCTACGACAGATTCCTTATACCAATATGTTTGTATTCAAAATTTAGAATTAAACTTCAAATTTACATAGTTTCAATGTACTAATGTGTTTGTATTAAAATTTATGTAGCATACGCATCAACATACAAGTATGAAATAAAAAATTAAAAAGGATTGAGTTTTTGAAAAATATTTAATTTAGTTTAAGTATGTTATATTTCTCGAAGAAACCTATAAAAAACTCTATTCTCTATAAATTCCTTTCGTTAATCAAATATAACAAAGAACATGCAATAACTCTAAGGTAATTTAATTTTAACGAGAATGGAGGCGGTATGGTTTGATAGGAATTTTTTCAATAATTAGAGAGCATGCAGAAGTTCAAAGGCGATTTTATAAAATTTTCATAGGGTTTCTTTTCCTTTTTCTTTTTTCAAAAAAAGTCAAAATAACCCTTTATTTTAACAAAAAGATAGTATATTTCAATAAATGTATTTTCATGAAAAAGGCTTGTTACCACATGGGAAGTCAAAAATATCCTTATTTTTTAGTCACTCTTATTAAAAATAGGCCTTTAATAAAAAAAGTTTTAAATCAAAAGTCAAAATAATTCTCAACTCTAACTAAACATATATCTCAATTAGAGTATTTAAGGAAAGAGGTTTTATATCCTATGAGAAGTCAATAATAGCCAAATTTTTAAATAACACTCTAACTTAAAAAAAAGGTATATAATGAAAAAAATATTATAGGTCAAAAACACCCTTACTCACCTTTAACCTTTTATGAAAATATCAATTAGAGAAGGGTATTTTATAGAAAGAACATGCAGGGGTTCAAGGATGATTTTATAAGTTATCAAGGTTTTTTTTTTCTCTTTTTATTAAAAGATGAAATAACCCTTAACTCTAACTAAAGCATATATTCTTATAAAGGTGTTCTAATAAGGAAAGACGCTTGATATTCTAAGAGAAGCAAAAAACACCCTTACTTTTTTCACAACACTTTAATACAAATTAAGTATTTGATATGAAAAAAAAATTTCAAGTAAAAAAACACCTATAATCAACACTAATTTGTATGAGGACTTCGTTTTAAAAAGG
>JAVXUP010003579.1:0-61744 GCA_033070095.1 Escallonia herrerae | reverse complement strand
TTGTAAGTCAAATATATAATATGTTTTGTATTGAAATGTATGTACATGCGCAATGATTAAAAAGCTACATAAGACTCATGATATGAAAGGTTTTTTTCTTTAACAAATTTTATGGAGAAAATGTAGTAGGGTAGTTTAGTTTAACTTGAATGGAAATAGGTTTTGATAGAATTCTTATAGTAACGATGTTCAAAGAGTCTACAATAATTCAAGCATGATTTTATAGGGTTTTCATAGTTTTTTTTCCTTTAGTAAAAGTCAAAATAACTCTTAGCTCTAATAAACATATATATATATATATATATATATATATATATATATATATATATATATATATATTCAAATATGGGTGGTATAAGAAAAGAAGCTTGCTATTCTACGAGAAGTAAAAAATACACTAATGTTTTAATAACACTTTAATCCAAATTATAAGGTAATTTATGGAAAACGAGTTATAAGTCAAAAATAACCCTAATCACCCCTAACTTTTTATGAAGATTTTAACTTAAAAGGACATTTCAAGTAAAGATAAGATTAACCATTTAACCTTATATGTGCTTTCATATATGTATTCGTGCTTTCATATATGTATATAGATATAGATAGACATGTCTATTCGGGTTTAAGTTTGAATTGTCCATGAATCTTTTTCTTTGATAAAATACATGTGTACAATTAACCTATCTGCCGCTAACAGCTAACAGTGAATGGCATAGACTAAGCTCGCTATAGTATGGCTAGTATTACTCTTGTTATGATCTTTTCAGATCTAGCTAATATTTATGTAAATTCAATGCATCCAATATATCAATGACTTTGTGTACTCTATAAATTGAATTATGCAAAATTAGGGCATCATGCATTTATAGCCGATCATAAGTCCTTCAATCCAACAAACACGTGTTGTTCCGATCCTATGAAATCTCCATTCAATTACTTTGGAATAAACTTTGGCTCCTAGGTTGTAGGAATCTTCCTTCAACCTCGTGTATAGTGGCAATTAATAGTCACTAAATGTTTTTAGTGACTTTTCTTTTAACATTTTTAGTGACAATTCTTAGCAGCACTTTTTTAACGTCACTAAATAAAAGTCACTTTAAACATTTAGAGATAATTGATTGTTGCTATATAGGGGGTAGGAGGACATTCCTTCAACCGGGGTAGTAACCAAAATTTTTCCATTACTTTGTGCTTCATCATTCACTGCTAATGCACGTTTTCCCGTTCAGCTTTTGCTTGGGCGGATACGGCCATACCATTGTGGTCCCACACAATAGCCGATTGGATCGATTGTGTTGTCCGAATCGCAGCATCAAAATTAACTTTAAACCATATGTCTGGAGGTGGCTGCCATTGTTCAGAAGAGTACAGAGATGTTTTGGGGGGGGGGGGAGGGAGCTACAATACCTTTTGAGTAATGGTGAACATCTTTGAATTGTAATTAGGCTTTGTGTGCACCCCTTTAGGTGATGGAAGCAAATTGGGAGTGACGAGATATAACACCCAAACAAAGCAAACCTAATTCATCTTTTGCGGCCTACTTTGGCCCTACCTTTTCCAAATAAAAATACACGGGTTTATTAACTAGTTGGACAAAGTGTGAAGACAATCATGAAACTCTGATAATAATTTAGATCAATCTCATACAAAGAGACCCCGCAATGCAGCAAACGGGCACTGCACCACCCTTATTTCATAGCAAAACAACAGTACTCGCTCAGTGTAGACGTAGTGTTCTCTGCCCTTGACAACCACCTATAAAAACTCATCAAGCCAGACACTAAATTCAAAGAAGGTAATTAGTAGGGGAGTAAATAAGCCATTAATCCACCTCCCAATAATACAAAAAAAAAAGAACATCACAAGGCTGAAGCCTATTTGTTCTAACAAATACCACGAGTCTTCTTCCTGTCCGCCACAAATTTCCTCCAATATGTGGTGATCTCCCTCTGCACCTCGAGGTCAGTTTTCTTCACAGCCACACCGTTCTTGGCATCCTCTGGGCTGATTCCCAACTTGATACTGAGCCTGGCCGGGAGTGAATCGAGGTCGTGCAGGACCTTTCCAATGTCGCAGACTAGTCGCTCCGCCAGTGTCCGCGAAAAATCTTCTCGCACAACGACTCGAAGCACGGTTACGTGTTGCGCGTCTGGCGGCATGGTATACGCTGGCACGATCCATCCGAAGCGTCGGAGCATGTCCGACACTTCGAACTCG
The DNA here is from genome assembly GCA_033070095.1 of Escallonia herrerae. Taxonomy (NCBI): domain Eukaryota; kingdom Viridiplantae; phylum Streptophyta; class Magnoliopsida; order Escalloniales; family Escalloniaceae; genus Escallonia; species Escallonia herrerae. The sequence continues at coordinate 59,527 of JAVXUP010003579.1, read as the reverse complement.
TTGTGGCAGCTGTTGTCTTTGAGTGAGAATGCTACCAATGGGACTCCGTGGTCTTTTGACACAATGTTGAAGCGCCCTGTCTGCTCCAATCCTGTTTTTAGTACAGTCGCATTTTCTTGGCAATTCTCCATGATGTTCCTGTATCCCTGATGATTAATGGCACCTTACATTGTTAATTCCATGACTGATTCTCCCAACAAAAGGACATCATAAAACGGTCCAACTTTCCCTTTCGGTACTCCTTAAGAAAGAGATTTTCTTTTATTATAAGTTGTTATTGTACCATGTAACCTTCTTGTACGTAGAGATCGAGTTAATAATGTAGAAAATATATTATCAAACTTCTAGAACAAACTCCTTTGGACCGAAAGAGTTTGTATGCCAAATCTTGGGACTTACCTCAAAACCCAAGCGGATGAGTTGATAGTACTGAGCAATTACTTGGCTGGAACCTGCAACATTTACCACCACAAACAATTTTGATACAAAATACAGCTGAACAACGAAATCAATGACTAACAATGCTGAGATTCTTTCTAACCTGAAAGAGAAGTCGGTTTTATTTTTTCCGGTATTAGAAAAGAAAGATTTGTTTTCTGCATATGGCTCAGGTGCATAGACATGGATCCTCGGCGATGATTAAGTAGTTTTTGTGGCTTTAAGTCTCCTTTTATCCCTAAAAATAGCATTTTGACACGACATAGACAGCTTACTTGGGGGACTTAAGCGATGTTTTATTCCATTTTTTTTTGCTAAGGACTTTACCAATGAAATTGATCTAAAAGAGTTGCGAGGATCCAAATCTCTTGCATTTGGCTCCCAGAGTCTTGGCATCTTTATAAGAGGGACATCATTGTGGAAATTAAGTTCCAGCTGAGCCACATGGTCATCAATTTACTCACCCTTGGAGAAGTTGAGGGTAAAAGTGGGTTGATCAGCTCCAAGATAGTTGATGTGAAAGATGAGCTCTTCAGGCAAATCCTCTTTGCTCCTCCAAATGACCCACCCAATACCAGCGTAAACAAGTCCATACTTGTGGCCACTGACGTTAATGCTCTTCACCAGTGGCAACCGGAAATCCCACTCAAGCTCCGGGTAAAGGAACGGTGCAATGAAGCCTCCGCTTGCTGCATCCACATGAATTGGTGTGTCCCACCTGCAGTGGAAGGAAAGTAGAAGTTTGCACATTAGTGAATGGACGAGTGTATCATCGATGTGGCTAATCAGATTGACATCAAAGGAAAAAAAATCTAAGAACTTCTTGATAATTGCATTTCACTTTTTAACGTTTATGCTTCCTTTTCATCACTCGAAAATAAGAAGTGTGACACCATGTAACATTACTGAAGGTCTTTTGCGATAGAAGTGGTGCGCTGATCATGAAAAGTTGGTCACTTTCCAAGGTTTGGGAAGTGAGTGAAGCTATTGTTCAAACTTCAGGATTGTTCAGAAAAATAGAGATACCCTGTTTGCCTGTTCTTCTCAATCAGCAGGTCGTTCAAGCGCTTAACATCTTCGAATTCTCCATTAAGGGTAGAGCCCAAGATAGCTGCAACACAGATTGTGTTTTCATCCACCATCTCTGCAGCTTTCTCAGGGTCCATAACATAGTATCCGTCTCTCAACTTCACCTCCTTCAACTCCACCTCAAAGTACCTTGCAAATTTCTCCCAGCATACCTGCATTTATAAATGATCAAATAGTTTGCAGCTACATTCCACACATAACACTTCTTTGCAATCAGTTGCACAAAAATTTCATAACCGCACTTCATATTTTGCCACGTACTCTCTACCTTTTGTTACAAATATTTTGGAAGAAATTTTTGTTCTTTGACGAGCAAAGTGGAGTGTCTCCTAATTGTATTGATCGCAAATGAAATATAGGTTCATTTGGCACTTTAGAAGCTAGAAACTAGAGGTGCGGGTTTGAAGAAAGGTACCTGAACATTGGCACCAGTGACAATGTTGGGTTTGTCACAGGGTTTCCCTTGAGCTTTCATCTTGTTCTGCCATTTTCTCTTGAACGCTAAACCAGCCAGCATTATGGCCTCTGATGATCCAACCGTTCCAACCCCGACTGCAGTGTCTGCCTCACCAAGTGGTGCATTAAAAAGATGTGCTATCATGTTAACACACCGATTCTGCATGCACAGTAATTCACAGTAATATGTCAAACAATAACCTTACGAATACAAGGCTATATATATATATATATATATATATATATATATATATATATATATATATATATATATATATATATATATATATATATATATATATATATATATATATATATATATATATCGAAGTATCGTTTATTATTTGTCCAATGTGAAATTTATATTCCAACACACCCTGTCATTTTCGTGATGAATTAATTTTGAATTGTATGCTCTTGAGCGACATGTTCTGATACCATATGAAAGCATCTAACTCATAACCAATTGGCCATAAGGGAAATGCCCATAATGCTTATATATCAAAATATTATTGATTATTTGTCTGATATAGAACTTATATCTCAACAGCAATAACTTTGTAGGGCAGATTTGAAGCAATGAGTTGAATGAACTACAAGCTTATTATATACCGGAGTAGTAAACTTTGTGCGATGGTTTCAACACAAGATCGATTTAATAAATTTGTAACGCAAAGATAACATCATGATAAGGTTATTTGAAACTCAAACTACAATACCTAAATGCTAGAATGTTTAATTTGATGCTAAACCTTTTATGTTTCACATAATAATTGTTGTGGGCATGGTGATATTGCAACGACGTTGGATCCACTACTCAATCTTAGATTAGAGATGTCACCACAGTACACATGGGGCAGGTATGGGTTTGGTACTAGCAATATTATCAGGACGGACCAAATTCTTTTTACCACCGGCTGTCATAGTTTTTATTTTTCTCATTTTCCTTATTCTATCTTCATTCTTATGAATTTCAAATTTTAAATCTCCAGATTACAGAAAAATAAGAATAAATCAATGTTAGTTCTTTTTTTTTTAGTTAAAATTTTTATAGTATGTTAAATTATATTCAACTATTGTACTCGTACAATTGATAATCACATTAGTAATACATCTATACAGTAAAAGTAAAGCTTCTTTAACGTAAAATTAGTAATTTGTTGTTGACTAACCATACTAAGTTAAAAAAAATCCATATCAACAGTAAAATTATATGTTTAGTAGTCAAATTGAGCAATCTATTTTGTACTCTCTCCGTCCCATATAAATTAATTTATATATTTTTTTTGTACCTAGATTAAGCATTTAAGTCAGATACTGTGTGTTTCACATTTTATCCTTTAAAAAGAGGAGGGAAAGAAAGTGGGTCAGGAGAGAAAAATGGGTTAGTGGAGTGCTAATGTGGACAGAGAAATAGAATAAAAAAATGGGCAGGAGAGTGAAAATGAGTTGGTGGAGAGTTAAATGTGAAGTGCAAAATATAATAAAAAAATATATAAAAAGGATGAATATATAAAAATACTTACATAATTTATTTTAATTTGGAAAGTTGGCAACTTTTGTGAAATGATTTAAAGATAAATTTTGATCAATTTTTGTCGGGAAGAGGGAGTATTTAACATTTTCAATAGTAAAGCTAATTATAACATATTTTTTATTAATTATGTTTTATGTGAATTTGAATTTTTTGAATTCTTTTATTTTTACTGTTAAATACTTTTTATGGTTTTTTGACATCTTTGATTAGATTTTGGGAATCCGCCTCTGAATATTAAAACCCTAATTGTGAATCGGGCGGCCAGGAAAGATGCTTCTGAATACCAAACAGAGCAATCTAGTGATTGTTTGTCATCACCTACGGCCGACCGACAGTTACATTGATGGACGAAATGCAGTCGTGTTCGTTTAATCTTCAAATTTTTATTTAAAATCGTTCGCTGTTCATTTCACAAAACCCATGTTCGGCTCGAGTTAATTCGTTAAATTTAAGAATTGAATTGAAAACTCATGTTCTCGTTCAAAACAATTATTTTCAAATCAGAACTGCACATTCTTAATCAATTGTCTTACTGATTTTAGGACTTGTAGGTTCTAACTCAATTTACATTATAATTAAGTTATAGGACTTTTAGATTTTGAACATATTATAATTAAGTTATTATTCAGACGAGCCGTTCACAAACATATTTGTGAATACTTTGGAATGTTCATGCTCGGCTCATTTATTAAGCGAGCTTTAAAGTTTCGTTCATGTTCTATTTATATATTATACAAACAAACCTGAATAAGTTATTTGGGAACGAACCACGAGCAGTTCACTATGTTACATGGACTCTTTGATTTACGTGAAGTACCCGTGTCGGACATTCGACACTTGGACATGGGTATGGGATATGTGTCGGACACGTCTCATTGGATATGCGATTATGATACTATCTTATAGTCTTTTGTTTAATTAGTTATTACTTTGAGACAAGACAAGTTGTCAATGAAAACCAAATGTATCACATAAAACACCTTTTTGCCTTCGAAACAACTAAAAAGCAATAACAAATATGAACATTTTGCCGTGTCCCCGTGTCCTGCATTTTCAAAATTAGACGAGTTCGACACTTGGACACCTATCCGATCCGGACACTCGTACCGAGTCCATGTAACATAGGCAGTTCATGAACAGCTTGATTCATTTATAGCCCTACTCGAGACCAAGCAGAAACTAGCCTATGCCTGTCAACTATCCATGGTGAGATTTAATCGGCACGCTTTTTGTTATGTTCATTCTTTCCGGTCACTATAATATGTTTAGTATTTTTTTTGATATTTTAGCAATGGTTTAGCGTGGTTCAAGGTGTGTTCAGATCAAATATTGAACTGAAAGTTCATTTTGACTGAAAAATTACTTTTACTTTGAAGGAAATCTGCCGTTTGATGACTGCAAATTGAATGTATGAAACCTAAAAGGGGTTTTGAAAGAGGTACCGGTTGAAATAACCACGATCATTACAAGAAAATGGGCTTTTTTCAATGGACTAAATCTGTCACAAAAAGTGACCTTTAGGGACGGAATAGTTCATCGGCAAAAGTTTGTCGCTAAATGTCTTTACCGACAGATAGTCGACGGAAATATTCATCGGTAAAGATCTTTAGCGACGGACGCCGATGGACAATCCTCGATGGAAATATCCGTCACTAATTGTGATTTTTATTTTATTTTTTTTCATTTCTCTCGTATTTTTTAATAGCCTTTAACCATAGATTTTTTGTGACGGCAAAAAATCCGTCGCTAAAGCTTATTGAAAGTGAGGAAACCTAACTCTCCTCTTTTTTTTCTTTTTGTGAGCCGCACACCTTCCCTATTCCCCCTCCCCCACCCTCTCTCTCTCTCTCTCTGTCTTTCTGTCTTTCCTTCCCACAATACCCACCCATGTCGCCCACCTCCCACCCTCTAGCCATAGAGCTTGGATATAATTTCTGGATCGGAGATCCATGGATGACAGACGGTATCTCCCCATGGCCTTTCGCCTCTGAAAGTGTCCCCTCTCTCACCTCTGCCGCCCACCTCCAACGCCACCCATCCCACCCCCGCTCCCGGGTGCCACCAGTCTACTGCTGCCGTCCCTCCAACGCGCCACCATTCTATTGCCCCTGCCGAAACAATTTGCTCCTACAAGTTTTGAATTTCCCTCTTTTGCTAACCTTTGTTCTTTGCTCATTTAGAAACTAAATCTGAACTAGCATGGGTTTTAGGGCTATTCTCGTGTTTAGTCAGTATTTTAGGGGAAGACCAATTTGAGTTTCTGCATGATAAATGCTGGGGATTCTTTGGGTTATTTAATTTATTTTAGGTACTTGGCTTTATCTTCTGAGTAGTGAGTAGTGTTTCTTAGTCCTTATTTATCATATAGATAAGATTTCATCATCCATCACCCTTTTTCTCTATTGTTTCGGTATCAAATTCTTCGTCCGTAAATTTTTCTTAGTCTTTCTTAGAGGATAGCAATAAATGATGAAGTATACTCAAATGAACTCTTTCAGATTTCTACAGAAATTCTAGCTAGTTAGGTGTTCATTAAAGGCTATAAATTATATTCAAATTGATCTACATAATAAAAATCATTATGACAAATCCCTTAATTCAAAAAAAAAAATCATTTAGATATCCTAGGAATGCTCATGCCAAAGTGAGTAACCCTACCTTCACAAAAATAAACCTATTCTTACTGGTATCCAAACTAGGGCCACCGTGCCGCTAAAGATGAACTGTAATGAAGTGGAGATCGGGGGGAAGTTTGACAGGTTAACCTTCACCTCTTACTTTCACTAACCTTATCGACTTCTCATGTAGAGCTATGCAATTTTTTCGTACTTTTCCCTCAAAAAAGCGTGTGCATATTGCTGATATATGTAAGCTAAGTTGGTTGATTTAAATATCTCTTTTTTAGTGTTGCTTTTGTGGAATTTATTCTTAATTGGCAATTAATTCTGCTTTTCAATACTTCTGTTTTGCTAATATTAAAATTGAGAATATCTTTACGCATTTTATTTGCAACTTTTACATTGACCATGATGGATTGCTGCGATCTAGTAAGGTTGAATGAATAGAAAAGAGGAAGACATAATATTGAAGCGTGCAATCAGGGGAGATGATGACTTCATTGAGACTATCAATGCAGTGCCAAATTGGTGTTCAGTAGTCTGCTATAGTGGCAATAGTATAATATTTGTGACATCTTGTGTCGTATGCACTTATTTGATTCATTCTGATGGACCTGATACTTAGCGCATCACAAAAAGACAGGAGAACATGTTGTTCGAGTTGGTGTTATTTTGGCGTTAGGCTTTAGTACTTAGATGTTTTTAGGAATCCCAGTTTTTTCTTTAAAAGTATGACTAATTTTCATAACCGTGGTTTAATTTTGTTCTCAGCAAATAACTCCTGCTTTATTGTTAGTATAAGGTGTCAGTGTTTGCTACATTGGCAAATGGTGTCATGGATTTACTTGTTATAACAGCTCCCATCTTTTATTGCAAAGGTGATCCAAGTGATAATTTCGCATTGTCTACGTTCTTCCCTGAATTAAGGTAGTTTAATGTATTGCAAAAATGAGTAAATTATGTTGCTGCAGCTCTTTTTCTCTCTAAAAGTTTGTCTTGCTGCTTACATCCAGATCTGTGATTGATCTTAATATTTCGTCTTTATATAATCGAATGTTCTGTGGAGGATTCGAGGGTTCTGACGATGAAAGGAGCTATACAGTGGGCGGAGCCCCTTTGCCAGGTTCTGACCCCTATTGAGGCATTTAGGAGGAGGTAATCTTAGTAATGTCTTCATGCCAATTTATTCATATCTATGCACAGAGTTGCACCGATTTGGTTTTTGTGGGAACTATGTTACAAACTCGATCGGTTGAAGTAGCTTGTAACTGGTCATGGAATCTACAAGTGAAGCTCATTGTATATAGCATTCATTCCTAGGGATAGATAATGCTAAATATTGCTATTAGGGTAGTGGTATCATGGATTTGCTTGTTATAGCAGCTCACATCTTTTCTTGCTAGTAAAGGGTGGTAACTCTTACATCAAAAATACTAGTCATAGATCCAAGATGACATGATTGTGGTTCTATATTATTTGAACAAATGCACATCTTAGTTACAGGTCATAGGAGGTGGGACTCGTTGGAGCAAGGTTCCTAACTTATATTTTGTATGTTTCGATAAAACTTGTAATTTTGTTTTATAGATTTGTATGAAGTCATCTATTATATTTAGTGAATATCTAATTTTATTAGTTGACTATTGAGTTTCAGTTGGTGGTATGTGACTTAAATCTTATTTGTATCACTTGAAATTTGATAAAAAAAAAAAAGAATGCTAACTTTAAGAATGAAATTGTTGTTAGACTGGTTAATTATGATTAATGGTCTAAGGACATAAGTTTGAATATTTAAATAAACAGAAATTAATTAATTTTTTTTACTTTTACCAACAACAGACATATTGCGATGGAATTCTGTTACTAAAAGTACTTCAAATAAATCAAATTTGGTTTTTAGCAACGGAAATATGTTGCCAAAGACTTCTTTTTTTATCTTTGGACTTTTAGCGACGGACTGTACGTCGCTAAAAGTTCTTAGCGACAGACTTTTAGTGTCGAATTTTAGCTTTGGAGAATGTTCAACTATTTGAGACGGACTTTTACGCTAAAAGTCCTTTCAAAATTTATAAAAAAAAAAAAACCAAAAATTTTCGAAAAAATACCTTTAGCGACAGGAATTTCTGTCGGTAAAAGTATTTAATTCCATCGTTAAAACTAAGATTTTTACCGAGGGATCACAAATTCGGACGATGTTATTAGCAACGAACTTTTAGCGACAAGGTGTCCGTCGCTAAAAGTTGTTTGCGAAGGAATGAGGACTTTTAGTGACGGAATTGTTCGTCGCTAAAAGTCTTTTTTCTTGTAGTGGAAACAGTACTTTTTCGTAAAATTCACTTAACAAATATCTTTCATAATTTAAGTGTACATTCGCCCCATATTTCTTTTGGCTTTTTCAAGAATTCATACTCTTTCACTCATTCTTGTTTAATCTCAACCTTTTATTTTTTTTATTTCAGTTCCAACAATTCATTTACCACTTATTCATTTTGATACCCATTATATCTATACAATATGCATATGCAAATCTCACCAAACATTAATTTAAAATTAAAAATTTTATAATAACTAAATTTTAAAATTCTTAATATTTTAAAAAATTATCATCCAAACCCACGAAAAGTTACCAAACGTAGGAAAAGTTATGTACCTAACGAATATTAAACTTCAAAAGTTTGAATTAGGGGTGAACACAAATCGTTCAAACAGATTTGAACTGTCCAAACCGAATCAATCAAATTTAAATCATCCAAAGATTTTAATAGTTTGGTTTCACATTTGTCAAACCGACCTTAGTTCGGTTCGGTTCACGGTTCACTTTTTTTAAACCGATCACAAACCGAACCGATATTATATACTAATTCATTTTAAGTAACATTCATTGATAATTTTCACATGCATGGTATCAAATCTAAATAAACAAAATCTTGAAAGTTAACAGAAAAGAATATAGAAAACAGTTATAACACAAAAGTCTAGTGATCAATATGTCTTGTATATTTATTCATTCTTTCTCGTACATCAATGTCAAAGACATAACTAAATTTTATTATAACATATGTCTTGAACAATGCTTAAATCGTGTGTTAGTACGAGTACTTAATTTTTTAATGTAATAAGATTATGTACAATTTAGAAATTTATAACTTTAATTTCGATTAACATTTGCAAAGGAACAACTTTTTTAAATGGACATAAACCGATCTAAACTAAGCCATTCAAACAGACTAAATCTAATAATCCAAACCGATTGTGCTTGATTCAAATTGGTTTAAGATTTTTCAAATCGAAGGTATCGGTTTTAGTTGCGATTTGGCCCACATTTTGAAGCAAACTAAATTGTGCTCGCCCTAGTTTGAATACAAAATATGATATCAACCTTGTTCAAAGGTCTCTTAGCCTGTCCATTTTGTAACTTGGCAAGCCACAAGTGGTAGGGTTGATGCTAACCAAGCCAAGAGCCCCACCATGGCCGACACGAATGAAAAACACGGAGCAGTAGTAAGTACATATTCAAACCATTTGTGTGGCTTTAGCTTTTGCCTTCGGAATTCAACGCGCATTACCCTTTTCGCCCATTGTTTCTAACGGCGACGGGTGGCCTCAATCAAAACTCGTCCCTCCATTTCAAAGATTTCACAATTTCCTTTTTTGTCTTTCTTTATTTTTTTTGGTTGGTGGCTATTGAATGACAACTATAGATTTAACCTAATAAGGGAAGTAGCCGTAATTTCATGGTTTAACTGAAGCTAAATATACTTCTAAGCGAAAATTTGGACTATTATCCTTGTACTTCTTTTGCCTTTTAGTAAACTCTACTTTCGCATCTTTTTATAAAGTGAACAGAAGTAATTCTACTTTGGCATTTTTATATGAAGTGAACAGAAGTAATCATTTCATCTGCAACAATTTTTTTTTTCTCCTTCTTTTGATTCGTAGAGATATTGATTATTCAACTCCATGCTTTGTACACTTTATTTCACATACCAACTAAAGTTTGAGACATAAGGGGGGTCAATCACAACAATCCGGAGTGACGCGCTGTAGATAAGACTAGGAGGACCACATTCAGTACAACCAACGAATGGTCCTTAGAAAACTCGTAGTATGTTTGAAGAAAACTAGTAATGAAAGAGGAGAAGTTTGAAAAGCACGAACAAGTGGCTGAAAACCAATCAAAGTAGCATATATTGTCTTCTCACCTTTGTCAATAGGTGAACGAATCCATACTTACATTTTATTTTCTTAAAGTTATCTTTCACTTTCGGCATAAAAGGCAGCATTCTTTTATCAACTGAAATAAATAATAAGCAATAGAAATAATGAGCAATTTTCAACTTATAAGTTAACCGGAAACAAGTGCTTAGAATAAGCTTCTATCATTGTAACCTGACAGTCATATGTCAAGTGGCCAGCTTGCACCTATGGAGACTATACTGTACTCCCTATAATCCTTTTCCATCAACCGTTCTTTGCGAGATCCAATGTAAAAGCTAGACGTATATAGTTAAGCTATTGAATGCTGTGCTGTGTTACTACACGTTGTACGCTCTATTCTAAATGAAAGGTAAGGATTATCAGTTCATAAACTAAGTAACACGCTCTGTTAAGAAAAAACTTGTCATGTAGGTATCTTCAGTTTTTTAAGATTAGGTTTACTCTTGTACCTGACGAATATTGAACCCTGAAAGTCCGAATATTACAAAATGTGATATCCACCTTTAGGTTGAAAAGGTCTACTAGTCTGTCTATTTTCTAACGCGGCACATGGTAGGTTTGATGCTAACCAAGCCAAGTGCCCCACCGTGGCCGACACGAATGAGAACACCCAGTAGTAAGTACACAGTAAAACCATTTGTGTGGCTTACCTTTTGCCTTCTGATTCAACGCGCATTACCCTTATCGCCCGTTGTTTCTAACGGCGACGGGTGGCCTCCAACTCTCAACCTTCCCTATCAAAGATTTCCTTCACTCTTTCCCTTTTGCTTTTCTTTGTTTTTGACTTCTTGTTATTAGCTTTTGGATGACTACTATAGATTTAACCTAATTAGGAAATTAGCCATAATTTAACGGTCCAATTGAAGTTAAATATACTTTTAAGCGGAGATTTTCAGCTTTCTTATGCTTTGTTTTGTCAATTAAGAAAACTCTACTTTCGAATCTTTTTATAAAGTGAACAAAACTAATCATTTAATTTGGAGAAAGGTTTTTTTTGTATTATTTTTTTTTTTATCTTTTGATTGATAGAGATATTGATTATTCAACTTCACGCTTTGTCCAAACACTTTATTACATACCCAACTAAAGTTTGAGACATGAGCGGGTCAATCACAACTATCCGAAGTGACACGCTCAGTAGATAACACTAGGAGGACCCATAATAAGGACACCTGACGAAGAGTCCTTAGAAAACTCACAGGTATGTTTCAACAAAATTATCATTATTAATATTAAAAGAATAGAAGTTTCAATCAAAAGCACAAAAATACGTTGTACATGATGTTTAGTCGATTGGATATAGGCAATAAGTTGCTGAAAACAAATTAAAGTAGCATATATAGTCTTTTAGCCTTAGGTCAATAACCGGAGGAATTCATACTTAGATATCCTTTTCTTAAGGTTGTCTTTCACTTTCGTTCTAAGAAGCACTAAATTTTTATCGATTAAAATATATTATGAGTAATAAAATATAATGAGCAATTTTCAATTTCATAAGTTAACCCTAAACAATTACTTAGAATAAGCTACTTTTGTTGTTACCTAATAGTCAAATGTCAAGTGGCCAGCTTGCACATGCGGAGACTGTACTCCTTATAATCCATTTTCATCAACCGTCCCTTGCGAGATCCAATGGAATAAACTATGGTACTTAATTCGTGCTATGAACGTTGTGCTGTGTTTCTACACGTTGTACCCTATATTTTAATTGAAAGGTGCACAATTAGATTATCAAGTTCATAAATAAACTATAAGTAAAAGGAACGAAAGTTTCAAAAGGAAAGAAAGTTTCAAAGGTACCCTGTATAGTGTTCTTGTATCCAAATGGTAAACTTTTTGACCCAAGGAAGAGAAAAATCTTGTCATGTGGTGGGTATCTTCAAATTTTCAAGGTTAGGTTTACTCTTGTGAGCAGACGTACTGGAGGAGGGTGGAGTTTTAGAATATGGACGACTTGCCTGAAGCTCGGTAGTGACGGGGTACTCATCCATGTCAACGTAGTTCTTGTTGACAGACGCCATGATAAGCTTGTCACACTCAGGTTCCATCCATGTGGTCACGAAGGAGGCCAGATTCAGCCTCGGATTGCCGTCCAACATTAGCTCGTCGTTAATGATCTGGTACGCCGCTTCTTTTGGGATCGAATTCTCGGGTACTTTGAACCTGATGCACCATTTTCCGTCAAATTTCTATCTATATATATGCACGTCCCACCAAACGAAACACTTACTTAATCGTATGTATGCCCAAAAAAAAAGAAGAAGAAGAAGATAATTACCTGGGAAGCGAGGTTCGAACATATCGCGAAGCGAACGTTGAGTGGACAGAGACGTCACTCTGGGAGGCCGCCTTGGAAAGAACCATGGTGCTGAAGGAGGGATGGAGAGGGGTTGGATGGTAGTTGGGAGGGGGAGAGATGTGGGGGACTGTTCTACGAAAGGAAGGGTGAAGACAGAGGGGTGGCCACGTTTGGAGGAATAATGGTGTGCACTATTCCATTCGAATATTATTAATAGAAAAATGGTGTGATGCTAAGACTTGTTGTGTGTGTGTGAGTGAGGTCGCTTCCAACTTCAAAGCCACATTCGCACTTCTTCTTTTCGGTTTTCTATCTATTTCTTTAACCGGAAGTAATGCCACGTGCCACCCAACGATACATAAAGATGAACTTAACTTATAGGTGAATTTCCTCTATAATAATAATGTGACGCTAGTTAATTTGAAGTAATGCATGCTTTAATTTGAGGGATTTTATTTAATTACTGGGTTCAACGTTTATTTGTCATATATACCTTAAAAATAGATTTAGCCAACTCAGAATATTTTTAGGTTACACTATAGTGGTTTAATTTACTATAGTAAAAGTAACAAAGTTTGTATCGTGTCAGGTGATAATTGGACGTTGTGTCCATTCTCAAATGCCCCGATAATACAAACTAGCATTCATTCGTACAAATTTAGTACAACATTGGTTTGCACGGTGGCATTTTGATGTTATTTACTGGGTGGCGATGCTATCTCAATTGTGTGATGTGGTGTCATAGTTGTATTAAATATTTTAGGGGAAAAAATGTCTATACTTTTATGTCATTCAAGTTCATAGAACCTACAAATTTAACGGCTAATCACTTAAATAAAACAAAAAGATCAACTCGAAGGAATCTTACATTGAGAGAGAGAGAGAGAGAGAGAGAGAGAGAGAGAGAGAGAAAATGTGCACGGTGAATGATGTGATCTAATAATAACGTCACTAAGATGCGTTGCAAGTGTCCCTAAAGTCATGTGAAGATGTAAAAGCAATATGAAGACATCCTGGACAGAAGATTGTGCGAATCAAGATAGGATTTAGATACCTTATGCTTGCCTTCCTCACCCCCCCCCCCCCCCCCCCAAAACCAACAACCATTGCCAATATGAAGACATCTTGAACAGAATTAAAGATAGTGCGAATCATGATAGTATTTAAATACCTCATAATTGCCTTCCTCACCGAACTTTTACACGGACCAAATGTCAAAGCACAGAGGTAATCAGGGACGTGCATTTCATCTATGGAACCGGTAGTAGAATCATGATTTCATCCCAAGGGGTGTTAAAAATATATCGAGGTCAGTAAATTTTCTTATGAGTAAAGTAGTACACAAAACAGAATATTTTTCGATAATACACAAAAAAATATTAAAAAATATCCAAAAGGTCTTATTAAGTTTCTTGAGAGCTACTAAAGACTTGTATAAATGTCAAACCAAGAAGAAACAATCGACGAGACTGTGTTTTGAATTGTGTAAATGGAAAATTGTGGCGATAAGGTTGGCGAGGACCTTTTGACCAATATGTCTGTCGAACTTTATCTCGAACATTAAGACCATAATTCAAAATATCCAGACACCACTTAGGATCCGCAATAAGCCTTCAGAGTTGAACTCATCGTTAACTCTGCTTGAATGCCCGGAATTAACATCACGATGCACAATAGGAGTCTTGTCCGTTACAATTGGATTTGGAGACTGTTGAATATTATTTTGATTTCTACACTCATTCTTATTAGACTGCAAGGATTCTACCAACTTCGCTTTCTATTCAAAAAAACTTTTCCACTCTGAAAAAAAATGTGTCATAAACAACTAAAAATTTCATTCATAAGCAACTAAAAATTTCATTCATAATTTTGGTTTACTTGAGAAAGAAGCACATTACGTGCCATATTGACGTTTAAAGTTACTGCTTATTTGCATTGTTTTTTTTAATTCTGAGTGGGCTTAATATTTGCAAGACATAATTAATTTTCTTATTAGTAAAGCCCCAATGTGCCTTCTTTTTTTTTTAATTTGTTTTATCGAAAAAACGAATTTACTCTAGAATTCACCCCAAAACACTAATAAAGTCCTACACTATACTTACTATAGCAAGAAGCCAAGAACATATTAATCTAATTAAGTCCCATACTACACCAACAAAATTGATTGGTTCAATAGACAATCTCCATCCAATTAGGTCACAAATCTCAATCAACAATCTAATTAGGTCACATTGTCACATATCTCACATATCCCAATCCAATTAGGTCACATGCCTCAATCAACAAATTCAATTAATGTTCAATTTAACAATCTAAAATACTCAATTGACAATCTAAAATCATCAATCAATGCTCAATTGGGAAAGAAATTGATCAATTAATCTGAAAATGCGTACCTCAGGCAGTTGACCCGTACAGGTCATCGGTCGTCGTCACCGGCGATGGGTTCTTGGCCGCTAGTGGAGTCCTCTCCTCGCTGTCGCCACTTGCCGCTCAAATTCAAACAGAAGATTCCCTCCTTTTCGTTGCTGCTCAGATTTGAACAACCCTAGATCGTGGATTTGCGGTCGCCGACCGGTGTTATCACAAAAAAGAGACATGGTCGGTGGTCATCGCCTCGTCAGAACCCTAGACCTTTGTGGCCGGTGGCTCCGCTCCACCATCGTCACTCATTAGAAGAGAACCTTCTAAAGAGAGTGCGTCGGGGGTGGCCCGTGGCCGAGTGGCTGTTTGTGATTTGTCGGAGTGGCCGTGACTGTAAGGGCGAGACTGAGAGTTGTAGACGTCGCACAGAGGGGGAAGAGAGAGAGAGTCGCGACTGTGATTTCAGATTTATGAAAGTAATTTTTTTCCCAAAATTTGAAGGGGTACATTAGCCCCCCTCGTGAAAGTGTAGGTCCGCCCCTGTGTGGAACCATGTGCCAATCTTTTTGTCAAACCTACTGCAACATGATGCTAGTGGAAGAATCACCTCACGCTGTGTGACTCAAAAGTACTTGTTAAATAAATAAATATCATCTTTTCTCAACAAAAAAAAAGAAAAAAAAAGAGTTGCCTTACAAAAACTCATGGCAAAGAATGAATACTAAGTGACAAAGTATGATTTGTCCCGTCCAAATGAATTGTACCGCATTCTTTTTGTGTAATTTTGGAAAACTAGAACATAGAAATAGGTTGGACCACGGTGCCTATATTCTAATTTTTATAGGGATGTCCACTACAGGGAAAAACACTTTTAGCGACGGACAGTTCCGTCTCTAAAAGTTCACTTTCCGTTGGTAAAAGCTTTTAGTGACGGACAATTCGTCGTTAAAAGTCCGTGGGTAATAACCCCGTTACTAAAAGATTAGCGACGGAATTTAGTGATCCGTCTGTAAAAATAAAGTTTTTACCTACGGAATTAATTTTTTTGCTAAAAATATTTTCTATATTTTGTATAATTTCTGAATTTTCTAGCGACGGAATTTTTGTCGCTAAAAATCTATCTAAAAAAACTTTTATTGATCTATAAAAGCACTTTGAGCAACAAAATTCCGTCACTAAAAGTAAAAAAAAGGCTATTTTGTTTTTGTTAATTTTTATAAATTCAAACCTGTTTCAAACAATTAACCATAACCAACAGCAATTTATTTCCTTAAACCATGATTCACCCTTTAGTAAATTCCAAGATATACAAATAAAATTAAATCATATACACCACCAACTAATACCCAAATATAACAAATTACATATTTACTAAATACAATAGATCATATCGTACAAATCCCAAAAACAAAGTTAAAAGTTTTATTGAAACTAAAAAAATATTTCAAGATCCTTGCTCTCCAAAGCCTACACAATATGTCCATAGTTATTGCTTGTTTCTCTTTGTCAATCACAATCTGAAAAGAAAGAAAGAAAGATCAGTTGTTCTACAGAAATAGGGCAAAGCCTTAAATATTCGAGGCATGTATCTTTCTAATGACCACTGCAATATGAATACTCTTGACTAACTGATTAAAGTACAAAAAAACTGGACAAGATTCTGATATCCTCTTCAACAAGGCTTGGAGTGATAATTCCTTCCAAATTGGGGGGGGGGGGGGGGGGAGGATTTGAAGTAAAGAAGAGCTGTTGTAGATTCTTCTTGATACAATCGTTTATTCCTTCCCTGTTCACAGTCCATTTTCCTTCCTTGTTTTGATAAAAAAAAAATTGATTGGGTTTTTCCTCCTTCTGATGATTGTATTGAGGTGGAATAATTTTGTATTTAAATCACCTTTAGTTCTCCACTTGTAACATTCTAGAATTTTCAGAACGTTAGACACTCACTCGATCAGATACACTAAGAGAATAATGTCCTCGATCATAACCCAAAGTGGACAACCATCATCAGAGCAACTAACCTTCGATCAAATCATACTCTCAAGTAACAGTCATAAATGAAATATCAAATCTACGTCCCACCAAAATTTAAATAATACTATTTACCCACGCAGGTGTCCTAATGGACATACGGTAACTTAAATTCACTCGCTTGTTTACCTCTAGTCCATTTTCAAGTTATCTAACACTGGTTATTACCTGCTGAAAGGAATTCAAACGAGGGTAAGCTTTTGAAAGCTCAATAAGGTCGCTTAAATAAAGGAATTATGAAATAATTCACAGATGCAATTCAATGATGGTTAATTCACAGACGCAATTCGATGATGCTTTCTTAAGAGTTTCAAAATGAGCATAACTAGTTCAATAAAAATATCAATATGAGTTTCATATACGATGCAAACAATCAGAGATGTTATTGAACATGATCAATTGTAAAGCTACACACGCAGTACATGATAATCATTTAGCAAAGCCACAAATGCGATGCTTACTAACACTGAATAACTACATATGCATATTTACACTGGCTAGTCCATCAAGTTAATAGCCCATACCAATACACCGACTAGCCCACAATGATACACACCAGATGTCACGCCCCCAAATCGGGAGGCCGCGATTTCAAAATAAACCTCAAGATATACTATTACCATATAAATGATAGCGGTAAAAACAGAGCACTAAAAGCCTCCAAACATAAAGTATTACCATATCTAACAAAAGTCCATTACAACGCATTCCAAAAAATATGCCCTTATAAAAGATTTCTAATCGCAACAGACAAATAGATATACAAAACAATTCCATCAAATTACCCCAACCGGGTAAAGATTCCAAAAGAAATAAACTACAAAGTTTATCAAACCAAAAAGCAAAATCTCATAGCCCTAAAGCTGCCATAAGAATCAAGAGTTACTTCCTTCACCTGTGGCAAAGACAAGGTAAAAAGACAAAGGGGTGAGCTTAAATAGCCCAGTAGGGTAAACAATGGTAAGATGTCAGGCAATAATGGTATAATCTAATAACAATATGGGATATGAAACGGACCAATCATATCTCACTATCAAATATAGAAGTATCAAAGATTAGCAATTAACCCAAAACACATCTCAATAATATGTAGGGTATGCTACAAACATGTGATGACTATGATGGTCATAAGACCCAAATGTCGAACTAAACATACAAATATCAAACGCGTGCTCCGGAGCATACTAGGAGGCTTCGGCTCTCTAGTATAACAAACATGTGTCCAAAGGACCCTCTCAATTTGAGAGTTGTTCAACATAGTCAATGTCAATTTTAAATTGACGGTACGTACAAATTCAAAGTTGAGCATCATTAAGGCATAAATGAGAAGGGGTAAACAATATTCTCAAAGAAGGCAAAAGTGGAACAATCAATTACAAACGAGCATAGATGAATCAAAAGTGACGAATGTATAAGCCTTCGGATTTTCGAAGATACCTTTCCACAGCAAAAATCGTATAAACCCTTACACTAACAAAAATTACAAACCTTTACAAAAGATTTGATGAACCCCAATGATTTTTCAGATTTGAAGAAGGTATAACCCTTACCACAGCAAAAAGTACAAATTCCCTTACCTCAAACAAGCTTTTGAACAAAAGAAAAACTTAAAGCACCACTCTAGCGCCAAAGAGATTTCCAAACCTTCTATCTCTCTCTCTCTCTGCCGCAAAGGAGTAAGAAATCGAGAACAAGAGGGCTAAAAAGAAAATAAAGAAACTATTTATATGAAGGTAAAATTACACTGTTCATTCAAAGCAAATCATAAGTTTTAGTCGACTAAAAGGTTTAAATTCGACTAAAAACTTTAAATTTGACTAAAAGGTTTAAATTGGACTAAAAATGTACTATTCAGTTGACTAAAAGAGTTTTGATTTGACTAAAAAGTACTATTTATTGGACTAAAAGTACATTTCAGTCGACTAAAAGTACTATTCATCAATTTATTTTATTTTTTTTCAACTTAACTTAACACAAGAAAGGAAGATTTTGGGATACTACACAAAATCCTCCAATACATACCAACTTCGCCAAAACACACAAATGCAGAATCTCATGTCAATAAGAATGACAACAATTTGATAATACACATGTTATTCAATGCTCGATAGACAATAAATGATGAACATCGATAAGAGTCTCAATAAACGTTTTAAGGCTCAATGAAATGTTTTAAGGTAAATAATGCAACTTTATCAACATAACAGAATCCAAAAGAATAGCGATAACAAATCAAAAGAACATACAAAATCAATTATGAGGAGTTTGGTTCGGATAAAGATCCCTTACCTCAATCTGAAGCTGGCAGCTAATCACTCGATCAACCAAAATCAGAGGTCCTCTGAGTAACCTAGGTTGGGGCAACACAGATATCAGAACGCCATCTCAACTAAAATACAGTAAGACCAATACTAACTGCTTACACAATACTCATTCATATTCTCAGAATAATCTAATCCGCAACGGTTCGCACATACAGCCCAAACTAGTTAGAAATTCTATAACATAACCCCAAGACTTAATCAAACCTCAAAATTCTAATCAAATCTCATAAAATGTTTTTATAGTTTAAAACAATATATAAGATTAGCATACTAACTATCAAAATTTTTGAATATTTTATGTTTAAAAATAATTTCCTTAGTTAGAAGAAAAACATAAAAGTAGCCATTAATATTTCTAGTTCAAAAAAAAATTCCATATGTTTTATAGTAGCCTTACATATGTACAAAAAATACAGAAACTAAAATTAGGTCAAAAAATCATTAAAACTATTATCAAATGATTCATTTTGCCCAAAAAAATGCGATATGGAATTCATATCCAATCACGTCTAAAATTTCTAAAATTTGAACTGGAACATCTTAGAATCATATAAACAGTACAAAAAAAAATTTAAAATTTAATTATCATTGTAAATAGTTCAA
Organism: Escallonia herrerae; assembly: GCA_033070095.1. Lineage (NCBI taxonomy): Eukaryota > Viridiplantae > Streptophyta > Magnoliopsida > Escalloniales > Escalloniaceae > Escallonia > Escallonia herrerae. Next base: position 39,550 of record JAVXUP010003579.1, on the reverse strand, counting down.
CCATATTTTAAAAATTTTGAACTTTTAGAAAATATAAAAAATATCAAACTATTTTTGGAAAATTCTGAATTTTTTTTAGAAATTCTAAAGTTGAAATAACTTTGCGACTGTAAAAAAAAAAATTTGGCCGTAAAAGTGGCCGAAGAATTTCCCACTCACGGCTAGTGCGTAGCGTTCATCGCCTTCTTCCAGTAGTTTAAATAGCGAACCTTAGTTTCAATTTTCTCCATTTTGCTTCATTTTTTCTCATTTTTCTTACTCTAACATCCTAACACATTCTATAATAACAATGAGTCGCCGTGACACACGCGATGCGTGTGGAAAAATAAAATTAATAATAAAAAATCTTCATCATGTATATATATTTATTATCACGTTTGGTAAAATGAATTGTACATTTTAAAACCTAAAAGTAGTTATTCACTATTAAAATTTTTGTTTTGTGAAATCTTCAAGAAAAAACTATAGAATGCCACTTGTCACCATTCTAGATAGGTAGTTATGTAACACAAAAAAGGTGTTACACCAAATCATGTTTTCTCTTTATATATAGTATAGATATAAGATCCATGATAGAATTAATTTGTAGGGTTTCAAGTGAAGAAAGTGTGTGTGTGTGTGTGTGTGTACACACACACATATACGTTGAATAGAACTGTTTTAGGAGTGATTACCTTACTAAATCTTCCTAAAAAACACAATCTTTGATCCCCCAACTCTGTTCTCGATCTAATCTCTCTCTTGTCTCCCTTTCTTCCACACACACTCTCTACTCTCTCTCTCCATACTCTATCTTTTCTCTCTCTTTGTATCTCTTTCTCTTTAAACCGTATTTCAAAAAATAAGAAAAATAGGGACGGTTGCTCCTATGATCATTATGTATATGTGTGTGTGTGTGTGTGTGTGTGTGTATGTATGTATGTAAGTATGTATGTATGTATGTATGTATGTGTGTGTATGGGGGTTAAATACACGTTAGTACCCTGAAAGTACTCCGAAGTCTCACTTAAGGGTCCCAAAGTTTATTCTTTACACATAAGGGTCTGTAATTTCAAATTTACAATAAGTGAGGGCATCCGTCCAAATTTCTAACTATCTAGCCTTTTCTGTCAGGGGCAATTTTGGGATTTCATATTTGGTATTTGGTAATTCCTAACTAGGGTTACGAACACAATTTGGGCATAGCTAGTACGTCACTCATAACTCTGACATAGATTCCTTGTCTTCTGATGGACGGTCATTGACGGAGTTCTAGGACGCCACTGGTTCAAGGGGACCAACATCTTCACCTGAGATTTTTGCAGTAAAGTGGCTTGCTTCCTAGTCGAGATCTGGCCACTCAGCAACTATTCTTTTGGCACCCTGCTTTGGCTCTTTGGTCATGGAATTGTTGCATAGATCAATGGTTTTTGCTTTAAATTTAGTGGAATTACCACACCGTGACTCGCACCATAGCCATTCTTGTGGCAGCAAAAAAATTGGTACATTGTGCTAAGCTAGTTTGGGAGAGCGGCGCGGGGTTGCCGGCAGGGAGGGGGATGGTGACGGAGGGAAGAGAAGGAGAAGGGCAACGAGGCATGGGGGATGCCTGCGATGGGGAAGCGCGGCAGTGAGTAAGTAGGGGCAGCGGCGACGCCAAGGGGTGTGGAGCGAAGAAGGAGATGAAGGATTAGGGTTTTTTTTTTGGATTAGGGCTGAGAGAGAGGTAGTGTACGGGTTGGGTGGATGGGTCGAGTAATGGGTTACGGGTCTAGGATTGGATCCTGGCTTCGTTAAAGGAAGAGATGTGCCGGCGGGTCACGCGCGGGTTGGGCAGGGCGGATGGGTTCTAGCGGGTGGGTTCTGCCCTATGTTTTTTTTAGCCCCAAGGAGATTTTTCAAATATTGAATCCTAAAATTGCCCATGACGGAAAGGGATAGATCGTTAAAATTTTGGACTGATGCCCTTACTTATTGGATATTTGAAATTACAGACCCTTATATGTAAAAAAAAATAAACTTTGGGACCCTCAAATGAGACTTCGGGGTACTTTCAGGTTACTAACGTGTATTTAACCATATATATATATATATATATATATATATATATATATATATATATAAACTCTAGGTTGAAAAATTAACAAAAATTTCCTAAACTTTAGGTGATTTTCTAAAGTTTATCCAAAATTTTTTAATATTACGAAAAGACCCAAAACACTATTTTTGATAAATTAATGTACTAGAAAACTTTAACGGGTGTTCCATAATCCCGATTCACTAATCACCGCTAAAAGTTGCTATTGTAATATCAATGCTAACAATAGAGTATGAAAAATTGTCGCTAAAGGTTTTTAAAAAATATTGTTAACGCTAATCGTCACTGAAGACCTCAATCATATCACCTATAACTGCTATCATTAAGTTATAACTTATAGTTTCTAAAAAAATTGTCGCTGAAGATCACAAAGGTTAATGCTCACCAATTCGTCGCTAAAAATGAGATAAAAAATTAGTTAGAATTTTTGTTTTTTTTTTTTCCATAAAACTAGCCTCAAGTTTGGGCAGTTACAACTGTATCCTCGACTTTTGATGGCAGAGCCACTCCTCACATTTGCGTTGCTCATCTAATCCCAGCTTGATGTTCTTTTCCATTTCTATATTTCTGTCTATTGGCTCTTTTGGTTGGATTAAATCAAAAGTCGTTGAGAGAGTTTTGACTCGAGTCTGAATATGGCCGAAGTGGTAGTGATTCAATTTTCTTAGATGCTGGTTGGTGAGGTCTGTCTTCTTATAGAGGATGTTTTCTAGTGATCCATTGAATGCCTTCTTCCAAATTGCATTTACCACTTTGCGAGACGAAGGATCCCGAGTCCATGTTGCTTCAAATCTAAAAGGCTTTGGGATCATTTGGGTTTCTTGGTGGATTTTGAGAATGATGGGATGGTATTCAGATGCTTTGCTTGGGAGGTGAATGATTGAAGCCTCAAGGAAGAGCTTTCGCCAACTGCCAGTTGCATATTCTTTATCCAGCCATTCTTCCATTCTTTAATATCTACTGTCGGCGGGTGGTTATTGCTCTAAGCGTATGGGTTTCCCTGAAAATCCCAAATCAATGAGGTGGTTCTTTGAGATGAACTCACGTATCCTTCCAGAAGAAGAAGTAGCTATCGGATGACCTCCTTTCTTCTCCGATTGAATAGCAACGACATTGAAGTCTCTAATGCAGATCCAAGGTCCTGTGAAAAGAGTTTGCGAGGACATCCATGTTTGACCAAAATTGAAGGAGGCAATTGAAAAGGTATTTGGAACTCCAGACATGGAAATTTGAAGAAGTTTAGTCCCGAAGGAATCTTCTATTATTTTTGGATTTGGACATGTAGCGGTAGCATCATCAATGATCTAGCAATTTGTATTCATACCAGTAGGATGCACGTGCGACGCACGTAAAAATTAACATGTGATAATCTAAGATTATGGTATATAAAGTTATAACCTCATTTATTCATGGTTCAAATATAGAAGGTAGTTTAATTGAATTCAAGAGTGCAAGTTGAAATTGAGATGTATATGCATAAGAATTTCTTTAAAAACGTTATGAATCCATCTAAAGAATGTTAATAGTCTCTCTACTACTTTTGTTTCTCATAACTTCTATGGAATGTAAAAAGTTGTTTGTCGATTTGATACCAATGATGGTCATCATTATTTTTAAGTAAAAACACTTAACCTAGAAAAGAAAAAAAAACAAAGGAGTAACTGAGCAAAGTAGTTAAACCGTTCAATTCTTTCACGGTGAAAGTGCTTTGTACCCTACTTTAAATCGTTGCATTTAGTCTACACTAAAAGGTATAAAGTTCAATGTAAATTAATATTTATCTTTTTGTTAGCATCCTTATAACTGTGGTTTTCGACCTTAGCTTTCAATCATTTTTACTCATTTTTGCTATTTATATCTTTTCTTTTCCAACTTAATGAACCCAATAATTGTTGTAAATGTATCACAATCGTCCTTAGTCACATTGTTTTATAAAATATTTTTTTATAGTTAATTTTAAAAAGATGTTAATATAGGATTAGTATCTAACACATTTAGTCTTTAAGGAATAGCTGCAACAAAAGGTAGTAACTTATAACCCACAAAACATAGAAAGAAATGCATATCTATTTGCAAATATACGACCACTTTCTATAGCTAATATTGTTATTAGGAATTTTCTAGTTAAAAGAAAAAGAATTATGACTGCAGAGTAAACATCATACATGCCTTAAATCCTATTACTACAATCTTTTGTTGCTTAGAATGCTTGAGTGGTATTCTTTTAACCATTCTTATTGCCCGTTATCGACAAGTGACGAATCATTTAATCCCATACTCTATGGTGGTTAATGTAATGTGTAGTTATAGGAAGATGCAGTACCAAAAAGATAAAATAAATAAGGGGAAAAAAGCACTGATTCATATCGTAGAAATCAATTTAACTCGTTCTCTTTTATTTTTGGCAACACTAAAAGTGATATACAAAAGAATTTTCATTATTATAAAGTAAATTTTTTATTGCAAACACGCAGACCGTCTGTTCATGTAGTATTCAATTAGGGCTTATATAAACAGATAATGATAGTATACACTAAAAATAAGAAGTGAAATCATAATAACATGCTCCAGCTAAAAGCAGATTGTAGTATTTTTTTGTAATGAAAGCGGAATGTGCTTGACAAGTGTTCATCAACATATTGTAGGATGTCTATACAAAGGAATGATAGTCGTCTACGTTAATTTTTATTTTTAAGATGATTTTAGAGAAGCGGGTGGAGTCACCCTTAATTAGAAGTCTGTGCCGATAGTTAATCAATAAGTAACGCAAAAGGAACATTTTTAGATTTTATTAGGACGTAATAATCCACAACATAATCTTCAATCCTAGTCACTGCTACTACATTATAAAAATATGGTGAGAGTACTATATAACAATCAAAGTAAGAAAATGAATGATAAAAATAAACATATATATTTTTCATTACTATTAAGTTTTATGAAAAATGAAAAAAGGCATTTAGTATTAGTTGTAAATTTATGAGGAGTAAACAAAATAAATTTGTTCGAATGGTCCAAATTCAAGGTATGTTAATTATGTCTTGAATGGCAATGGAGTAATTTTTGAATACAAGAAGGATATTGTGGTCCAAAAAATAATTTACCAGGATCCATACTTTTATATGTAGTATAATGTTACTTTATTAACGTACCAGATATGGACCGGGATAGAATTGTACTCGTGACAATTCTTGATAATTGAACTTTCAATATTCATGCTTTCAATATAGAAAAAATATTTGTTTAAAAGAGATAAAAATGTACAAAAACCTTGGATATCGGTTATAAGACTAGCTGGAAACGCGTGTCAAGCACGAAGAGTCTTATTGATAGTCATCTATTTTAAACGTTTTGAGATGCATAATAAAACCTATTCCATAATCGATATTTTTATGATTATTTCGTCAAAGAAAACATCAAAATAGAACGTGAAATCCTTTACGTCACAATGCACATCACTGGAATTGAACCAGAAGAGACACTGTAGAGCTCGACGATCTGCCAACACAAAATAGAATCTAACATTCTTGCAACATATTTCGACCATCACGAACCACACCTAAATAAACACCAATAATATAACAGTTGGTTTCTATCGTGCCATTTCGGCATTATTTATTAGACCACGATGCTATCTCAACCGCGTGATGTATCACAGTTGTATTGAATATTTATGAAAAACTGCCAATTAACTACTCTATCATTCAAGTTTGTTGAACTTCGTCATTTAATTGTAACTCACTTAAAAGAAAAAAGAAATTAACTGGAAAGACTCTTACATTGAGAGAGAGAGAGAGAGAGAGAGAGAGAGAGAGAGAGGCAAATGTGACCAAATGCACACATTTATGTTATGCAATCATATTTTTCACATCCACTTCTATCTAGACGACTCTATTGTAGTTGCCTATAGTGTGATATATTTAATGCCACTCATATGCATTGCAAGTGTCACTAAAGTCAGATGGATAAAATATCATTTACTTTTAGTTAGGAAGAATGGATAATAAAAGACAAAGTATGATTTGCTCCATGCAAATAGATTCTAGCACGTACTTTTTAACAATCTTGAAAAACTAAGCTGCAGAAATAAACTAAACCACAATTCACGTTCATGTATCCAGCTTCGTTCTAATTTATATAGGCACTTCAGAAGATAAAATAAGATTCAAACCAGAGAACTCTGAACACAAATGTGTCTTGGTTATGAATGTTGGAGGATGAAAAGGAAAACAATGGTGGTATTTTACCTACGAAAATAGGAAAACAAAGCCTTAATGCTAAGGAAAATATTTTGCAGGAGTAATCTTAGCATACAATTCTGGAACCTTTAGTAGAACTGGTTTTACAACTTCTAGTAAGGGCTATTACTAGTTAAATCCTAAATATATCCAAATAGGTATGGATGGCATTTTAAGTATGAAATTGGATAAGCTTTATGACGACTTGAATGTGGACTATTATTCATGTACTTTCTCAAGTTGCTTATTAATGGCAGTTTTTTTGTAACTGTTAACTATGATCTTTGGTGAAGATGTCATGGCTGGTTGATGATCCAGGGAAGAGATTTTTTCGGTGGTGCACAATATAAGGTCCAAATTATTCCCTAAAAATTGGAACATGATTAGAGAACAAAAACAATTGAGCGAAAAATTACTGAGGAAAAAAAAATATATACTTTGGGGTGACAAATTTGCAAAAACCATGACCTTCCAAAAGCACCTTCCATGCTTCATAGGATAAATTTTCAAATGAGGGTTTAGTTGAATTTTTTAAGAGAGCAAAACGGATATGTGGGAACAGAAAGAGAATCTTACTATTTAATTAATGTGATAATTACAGCAATGTCCATGAAACTGTGGTGATACAATCAAGAATACTAACTTTCAACATCACCAAAAACGTTAAAAATGTAATACTTGTGTCCAATGGTCAGGGTTCTGTCTACAAAGTGTATTTTTTTATGATGTCATTATTACGTATTTTCAAAATGACAATACTATTCTTGTAATAGATATACTGAATAATTTTAAAAAAAATTAAAATAAGATTTCAAACCCTAATTTTAAAAAGGTTTTGAAACCCTAATTTAAAAATTAGGGTTTTGAAACCCTCATTTTGCAAATAAGATTTAAAATCCTAATTTTCTCTCTCTCTCTCTCTCTCTCTCTCCCTCTCTCCCTCCCTCCCTCCCTCCCTCTCTCTCCACCCAAATCTTTTTAATTGCAAAATCTTTCCAAAAAAAAAAATCATTCTCCCACAAAACCCTAGTTTCCATTCTCCCCCAACACCTAACTCACACCGTCGCACCTTCCCCTAACCTAGGCCCAGGCCACCGCTGCTGCCCTCTCCCCCTAACCCACGCCGTCGTTGGCCCCTCCCTCAGCCCTACTCGTCGTCGCCTCAACCAGATGGTGGCACCCTCGCGATCACCGATTGCGGTAGATCTGGGGTTATGTTGATTAGTCATTAGAGGAGTTTCATATCTAGGGTTTCGGCGGTTTTGGGGTACATGTGAACGGTTCTTTTTCAAGCCATTTTACCGGCGTTTTTGCGGCTTCTGTGATCTGCCGATGTCTTGGCTCTTGTTTATTTCTGGTGTTTCTTCTCTCAGTCCCCCTGGTCCCCTTTGTCTGTCCCGTTCTTTTTTTAGTTTTTTCTTTCTTTTCTGGCGTCCCCTTCATCCCGTCTGGCGATTCTTTCGTCTCCTGCATCGACGGTTCTCAGGCTGCCCCCTCACCCCATCTCCCTCAGTGGTGCGATTTGTGTGTGTGTGTGTGTGCGTGCAAGGTTGAAGAGGAAGACATGGGTAAATCAAGAATTTCAATTTATTTATGGGCAATTAAATCTTTTCATCAAATTCGTTATGTATTTTTGTATTCCGTTTGGTGAACGATCACGTCTATAATTTCACTCTAATCTCAAAGACATTACTATCATTATTCCTTAATTAATTTTGGGAGATAATTTTGGTAATATTCATATGATAACAGTTAAATTTGTCGCTGAAAGACACACGAAAAGTGTCGAACGTAGTCAACTTGAGTTTTTTTTTTAATTAATAAATATTTAAAATTTAATTATCAATATACTTTATTTTGAAACTTATTTATCTGCATACCATATTTTTGAAAATTATCGCTTGAAATCATAATTTTTTCTTTATAGAAATAAAGTATGGTTAAAAAAACGGATATTTTTATTTTGAAATCGTACTTTTAAACAATAATTTTTAAAAATGTGATATATTGATAAATAAATTTTAAAAAGAAATAAATTGATAATTAAATTTTAAACACGGAAGAAAAACCTCTTGTCAACTTGGCCAGGGTCTCTTTGTAAGTCGGCGCGTGACAGGTCATCTTCGTAGGCTGAACTCTGAAACACTGACCGGGAAAAAATTTCGGCGCCACTGCTTTTTTCCACATGAGGACTCGGATTTTCAAGCTTCCCGCCAAGGCAGCAAAGGCCTCACTTTACCTCATTACCGCCACCATCGGCGTCACCGCCGCCTCCGCCGCCGCACTGACCTCCTCCTCCCCAAACCCTAAGTCTCTCACAGACTCACCGCTCATTTTCACCGACAACATTAGGGCGGCTTTCCACGGCGTCATCCGATCCTCTCGCGCTCTCTTCACCGTCCGATTCTTCTCCGCATTGTCACTCCTTAATCCACAATAACTTCGTTGATTCTAAATTCTAATTGTTTGTTTGGTGTTTGCTGCCTTGTCGATTGCAGATTACTGCGAATGTCGTTGACTACAAGTTCTCTCTACGCGGCTTGACGGAGGAATCGGATGAGTATCGACGTACGTTATCTGAGGTTCGTGCTCTCAAACAGATGAATTTCAACGCAGTGTCATGTGTATAAGATTGCATACTAAACACCGGTTTTGGTGTCAAATTTGATGTATCTTAATATTGTGTACATCTTGAACTGTTAAAAAATTGATTGATAATTACTGAAGCTTAAACAGTTGGGATCAACTTATTACTCTGAAAGCTACTTCAATTCACCTTTATTGCCTTCTGTAAAAGAAGAGAAGGGTGCTTGCTAGCAAACAGTACCATGTTATACCAATTCCACATGGAGTGCTTATTCCGAAACATGGTTTTGATTCCATGGCTTATGAAGTCATGGAATAATGCGATGCACCTTGAAGTGTGTCGAGCGGGAGTTGGAGCAAGACCGAAAACGAGAGCGTTATAGCAGGCAAAGTTGACTCGTATTTGGTATCAAGAACGTGAAAGCCTAGTGTGAAACCAAGAGCGAGGATTGAGACTGGAAGCATTGTTCACTTCAGAAGGACTGGTGACTTAGGTCGCAATGAGGTCGTCTTGACACATGATAAATGCTCAAATCACGGAGCTCAAGTTCAACAGTGTAAGACAGTCATCAAACCAAGTCTGATTTGTTGGCTAAACATCCAGAAAACAGTGACAAGAGCGAATGTGTTTGATATCAGTTATGTTTTTTGTGTTAGAATTCTGATTGATACGCTTAAACTCACTACCATGCTTAACAGCCATGGTGACTAGTTGTAGTCTAACAACTATTCAAAATATAAGGAGGAATGGTATTTTTCCATGTCTATTGAAATTTGAAATGCATTAATTTCTTTATGGTTTCTCGTAAGTTGTAGTCTCTAGAGATTCAACTATGTGTCCAAGTACACGAGGCTCGTGCCATGACAGGTGTGGAGAGGCAAGGTTGACATATGCAGCCTTACCCTGACTCTTTTGTCGAAAGGCTGTTGCTGACAGATATGGTAACTTATGAGGTGATTGGACCTCCAAGGGTGTCACAATGGTTTATGGCATAGGCCTATGTAGGGGCATCAAGGAGGGAGGGGTCTAGTTCTTGTGCCTAATCAAACATCCTTCACGCCTCGCCATTTTAGTTGTCTATGGGAAGAGTTAGCCAAACATTCAGACTCGAGGTATACATAAGTAACATCAATGTAGTAGATATCGGGATGACTGCTGACAAATATGCATATGCAATGTAACATAGAAGGCATTTACAATGAAGGAGTTTTGAAGGTATCCGGAATGCAATTTTAGGGAGAGTAGAAGGAGGACTGAGGATGAAGTATTAGATGGTGGGCCGATATCTGAGATAGATATCTTTAGGTGCCAGGATCAATAATGCAGAGGGGGGGTCGAGACTGACGAGGATGTTGCCCATACAAATAGGAGCAGGTCGGTTAAAGTGGAGGTCTGTTATGGAGTGTTGTGTGATTGTAATATTTTTCGCAAGTTGAAGGGAAAGTATTTTCGGATGGAACGAGGCCAACAATGCGAAATACCAGACACAAAAAGGAGTGTAACTGTAATGTGAAAACCACATGGATGGTGGTTCCAATATCAAGAGAGATGGTATAACATCAGTTGAGATGGTCTTGTCATATCCAACGTTGGCCTTTAGATGCTCAAGTAAGAAGAAGTGATGTGCCAAGTTGATGGTTTAAGACCAGGGGTAGACAAAGAATAGCATGAGCCAAGTAGTGAGAAAAGGTTGATTGCTTGAAATATATCCAAGAACATGTGCTTAGATAGGGGAAATGGAATATGATTGACATAGCCAACCCCAACTAGTTTGGGACAAAGGCTTAGATGATGGTGATGATGATGATGATTCACACTGGAAGCATAAGTCCTCTGACTCCTCTCATTGCTATGAATATATCCAGGAACATGTGCTTAGATAGGGAAAATGGAATATGATTGATATAACCAACCCAACTAGTTTCGGACAAAGGCTTAGATGATGATGATGGTGATGATGATGATTTCACAGTGGAAGCATAAGTTGTCTCATTGTTGATGCCGATCTTTTCCTCTCCTTATATACAGTTATACCCCCTGCTGACCCATTTGACTCCTTGCAACTCCACATGGGGCGTACTCTGGGTATATGAGAACTTCCCATGTTGTTGATCCTCTTTGTTCACTTCACTAGCTAGTGCTAGAACCAAGATACCCGGTTAATTTACGTGGTCGCTCCATGCCAGTTGCCTACGGTCTTTTCAGGGCCCAAAGACATGCATACAGAGAAGATACTGAAATCACAGCAAGAACACCTGATTAGGTCGGTATCCTCGTCTTTTTGTTTGGGTACTTTGGTAGCCACCGAACTTGGGTTGCTATGTTCAACTTGAGGAGGGGTGAGAATCTGGTGAGTTGTTGTATTAGAGAGCATATGAGACTTTTTATCACTTCTTTGTACTTTGCCTTTCTCTTTGGCCTGTGGGATTCTTCCTTCCTTCTATTTCTTGTGATGCAATGGTCATCGCGTACGTGGTTTAGAGTGGTTGAGTTGTGAAAGCAATTTTTTCCTTTTCGTGGTTAGGCTCTCTGTTGTTCTCGTAGTTAGGTGCTTAGTGGGTGAATCAGGGCTGGAGGTTTCATATCGTTCATGAAGCAGCAATTGCTGAGAACTCTAGTTCGAGTTGGACCTTACCAGACAATTATTTTTGTTTTGTTTATAGGGACGCTACTCGCCTTTTTTTTTTTTCCCCTTTTGGTGGCTCTTTCTCTTTCTATTTTTTGGTTTTGCTTGTTTATGAACTGTAGGTTTACTTTGGCTTCACCCCCATACGCAGCTTCTAAGATCTCTTTACTTGCATGACAAACGAAAATTACATGCTATACAGTGAAGGAGGATGGGTCATCTGTTCACCGCTATTAGATGCAGAACATCGATTTCTGGCAGCAGTATAAGTCAAAGTTTTGCACTCGTTTTAATATTGGTCAAATATGGGAAGCCCAGGTGTAATGGAATATATCTATACATCACTGACATTTTATGATCAATCACAGGCCTAGCAACCTCTTGAAATGACCCGGTGACCCCTTCTAGGAGCCGGTGCGTGGTAGCAGTTTAGAATTTTTCGGATGATTCTTCTACCCTCGCTTGAGTAAAATTCAAAAGAATTGTCATAAACTCGAAAAAGCTAGACCATTTCACCTCTCTTTTATATAGTATTTGTATCTCACTCATTGCTATAAACCAATCAATATTCCATCACGATTCAAATTTATTCCTGGTTGAGAAATGCCAGACTAAGCAACATCCATGACCTGTCATCACTCTATTGACGCTAGTGCAGCTTGGCAGACTTGGGCTTGCTGCTTCACAAGAATATACAAGGTTACACATAATAAAAACAACAGCTTGTAGTGTGTCTAATCATGCACAATGAACAGCCATGAGACTCACTTAGCAATAAGTTTGTTGTCAATCTTCATGTTGGTCGTAATAATTTTTTGGTGGAGATGGTGGTTAAGAGATTGAAGGATGGAGATGTTGGTTTGAACTGGTGAGGGTATACTGCACAAGTGGCAGTTAAGAGTGGGAGGTTTTCGTAGGGAAAGTGGGGTGTTGGGCACAAAAGGTGGTCATGGATGTTGGATGCCCTACCTCGAGGTAGAAGGGAAAACTAAAAATTACTGAAAGAGAAAAAAAAAGGGTATTCCCATATAAAATTACAACATAGATGTTTTGGGTTTATACCTTGTCTAATCATTGGGTATACTTATTATGGATAGAAAAGACTTGATTTGGTTTTGCTAAGGGAGGCCAGTCTCTTTTTTCAAATGTGAAGGGATTGTCATGCCTTTATTCATTGACTTTTATCGCAAATTTATGCGCCTGGGTAAGGAGATGATTGTGTGCTAGTGTTGAAGGATGCGTTCTAGACCAATTGTAAGTTGCGACAAGAAGAGCCCTAATGTTGTGATATAGAACACAAATTGTTGCAGGCTTGGCTCGCGAAGTTTTTAGGTACTTTGGACAGCCTGCGATCTATACCGTGGTATTGGAGTTACCTCCCCCTTGAGGGATTTTCTCCAGCTTTGATTATGCTAAATCGTCTGAAACCTTGATAAGATCGCACTGGATATTTTTGTTAAGTAAGGCATTGACCAAAAGTGTGAATCCTTTATGTAAATTTGGAGGAATGTTGTAAAAACCAGCATTCTGAAAGAGATTCAAAGACTTGGTCTATTGCCAATGGTTCACATGAAATTTCAAGAAAAGAAGTGAGATTAATTAAGCTTCCAAGTGGGTGTTTGGATGGTGTTTGGATTTTGAACGACTTGATGTAGCTGCCGGCAGTCTCCGGCGGTGGTGCCGGAGGTGGCTGCCGGCAGTCAGACGGAGGTGGCTGCCGGCAAGATAACGGTGGTCGCCGGCGGCCGGAGGTGGTTGTCGGCAGTCTCCGGCGGTGGTACATCGCCTGAGGTGGCTGCCGGCTCGAAAAAAAAAAACCAAAAGTGAAAAAAAAAACCAGTTTTTGGAGTTTTTTTTTTACTCTGCAGTTTAAAAACTGGTTTTTTAAATTGAAAAAAAAATGGTTACCAAAAGTTTTTAAAACAATTTTGTCAAACTGGGCTTAAGCTTCCATATTGTGGAGAACATTTTGAGATCTTCATGAGTATGGTGCAGAAGACACACCAAATAACGTTGATGTAAGTTACATCTGCTCTAAAAGCTTAAGCTTTTAAAGAATGGCCCAACATTGTTATCATGCTTAATGCTTTCTCTCACTTGCAAGCTATCGATTGCACTTGGAGAGACAAATAAGCTGCACCACCATTAAGTGCTAAAAAAAACAGCATGCAAATTGCACTAATAGAAAGGACAGACCATATACGCAAGCCGAATTGAACCGAAGACCTTATGATATCATGTTAAGTAATCATCTGCTCTAAAAACTTAAGCTGTTAGATAATGGACTGACATTGTTATCATGCTTAAATTCCCTCTCACGTGCAAGGCCCTGATTGCACGTAGCGAGACAAATCCATCACCACCAACGGCACAAATAAAACGAGTGCAAATGCACTGTTATAAAAGGGGACCATATGCAAGCAGGAAGATTCATACCTAAGACCTTGCCAAACTGGAGCTCTTATACTAGGTTTAGTCATCATTTGCCCTAAAAGCTTAAGGTATTAGAGAATTAGCTCAATGTATATCGTGCTTAACACTCCCCCTCACATGCAAGCCTCAATTGCACGTAGAGAGACAAAATTGAGAAACAGATCAAATTTCAAGACGTTTCAAATACCACACATGGGTTACCGAACAATTTAATGAAATATTTTAATTTTTTATTTTACTATGTTCAACTCTATGTATTCCTCTATCCATAGAGTACATATAATGTACAGAAATGGCTATAACGGAGTTTCTCTTAGCCTGCTCCAGTCCCTTACGAAACTTTCGTTATTGGATTAGCCAACATCTCCCGGCTAACGTAATTTAAAAAAAAGGAATAGCCTATTCCTCCGTATCTCATCTGGGTTTCAGTTCCTATTAGTATCCATCATACAAGTCGGATCCAGATGTATAAATATAAGAAGGTGGGCATCTTCTCCATCGAAAGAAATGAGATTATAGGGTTTTGTCACCTCTCCAACTACCTCTCCATTAGGCAGGATTTTATTGGCCCAATTACTTATTTGTTGATAAAATATGAGAAAGTGGTCAAAATCAATGAACACATTCAATAAAAAAGGATTTCAAAGTTTGCAAATAAACAGAGTGCATATTGCACTATTACAATGGGGGAACCATATATACAAGCAACATGCATTGAACCCAAGATTTTGTGCAACTGGAGTTCTGTTAACATGTTAAGTTGCCATTTGCTCTAAAAGCTGAAGGTGTTAGAGAATGGTCCTTAAGTTGCTATCTACTCTAAACGCTTAAGTTGTTAGAGAATGGGCCCAACAAGATTATCATTCTGAACAGCTGAGTCAATCCTTATTGTTTAACGAATAAGAAATAAGACTCCCTTTGTGGATTCTAAAAAACTTTGCTGGTTGTTTTCTTGTGAAATCCTTACATATTTTACTTTGTTAGCGTGCATCAGGTTATACAACTACCTGTATGCTTAGTAGCAGCAGTGGTTGCTAAAGCTTTTTCTTGTTTCTGCTGCATATGTCTGCACCTTATAACCTGGTTATGCTCATACTGTATTTCTTAGAACATTATTAGTAGTACTCTACTGGGGTTTATGATTTTTTTTTGGAAGTAGTGATTGTATCAAAGAAACCCCAGAGGGGAGGCCACCTGAATACAAGCACAAAGGAAAGTCCAAAGCACCAAGAGAGTGCTTTGGACTTACAACAAAGCAATGGGGTTTATGTCATTGTTCAACATTCATACTGCATGGTATGTACAACAGAAAAACCTTGTTTTTGTTTGTACATGCCTGGCTCTTATATTTCATCTGTGTACAATTAAAGAACTTTGTTAATAAATTCAGGATTTACAGTACAACACAATAACAGAAAAGGCAAAGTGACTGAACAAGAGGCCCGAACCAGAATGAGGAACCGCACAAGATATGATTATTATTAAAGTTGCTGGTTGTTTAATATACCAAGGGCCATTCTCTAAGATTTAACACGCTTTGTTGTTATCCATATCTATTTTAGTCCCAATTGGATAAACATGGGTTTTGTCTGTTGGAAACATGAGTTTTGACTAAAGGCCAAAAGACAAAAAAGTGAGAAGCTGGAATAATGCAAAAGATTTGTTTAGTCGCTGTCATTGGACCATATCCTGATGATTTCAATTTGTATTTTATCTGTGATGCCTCTGTGGGCTTTTAGGTTCACCTTCGTTCAGCACACAGGATTTTAAGATTATGTGAGGCCAATAGAGGATTCTATGTCAAAGCTGGTCAGTTTGTTGCTGCCCTGCGGCAAGTCCCAAGTGAATATTCGTCAGCTCTTAAACCGTTGCAGGATCAGGTTTCAATGCTTGGAATATAGTTGTTGAAGTCGTATGATGTATCATATTGGTCTTCGTCGATTCTAATGTTATGCTAATTTTTGGATCAATGTTTAGGCGGTTCCTTGTCATTTTAGAGCTATAAGAAAAGTTCTAATCCGCAATCTGGGACCAGATTTGTCAGAAATGTAAGTTGTTTCTGATGAATTGAAAATTTATATTTATTTCATAACATTTTCTAGCTTTATTCTCACATATGCAAAGTATCAAGTGTTTCCAAGGAACAAAATCAACTATTTACCACTAGCCATAGTGATATTTGGTTAACATCTCCATCACTGTATCAAACCTATGTCGTATGTTGTTTATGCCAGATGGTGGTTTGAAAAGCTATTGCTTGAACGAAATGTAAAGGTGTTACATGGATGTTGACCTGAAGATACTTCATAATTAGTCCCTAATATAGTTAACTTAAAGAAATCATATTGTAATGAAAGGGGGGTGAAGTTCCTCTTATCTTTACATCTTGCACCTTCTCTAACATGGAAAATTTTGTGCAAAGTAACCTTTTCTTTACCTTCTGCTTGGGAGGCTAGAATTTAAAATTTACGTGCGGATCTACTTGTGAAATTTTCAGATTTTTATCATTAGATGAACGACCAATTGCCGCTGCATCTATTGCTCAAGTACACCGTGCCTTACTGAAAGACCATCAAGAAGTAGCAGTTAAGGTTGGTTTGGTGATGTCATGCAATTTAGAATTTTCTGTTCTGCATAAAGGATCCCGTGAAATCTCCAGGAGCACTGACCTATTTTTTTCATATTCATCAATTCCTTTTGAATTGAGAATCATAATGAGATGTAGAGAACCGATATACTTTAGAGAAGGAATAAGAAATTACTCGAGTTATACTTTCCTTAGGTCTTTTATTAACTCACCAGCGCGCATCCCCCCCCCCCCCAACCCGACCCACACACGCACGCACCCCAGAACAAAGTACTTTAGATTAGGAATAATAATATTAATAATAAGGATGGTAATAATGCCCCCACAAGAGTTACATGCTTTTTTCAAACATTAGCAAGGAAGTTATGGTTGTAGGTAGTTTTAGTTTTAGGGTCGGGGGGTGGGGGGGAGAGAGAGAGAGATGCGATATACTTTAGAAAGGGCAAAAGAAAGTACTTGAGTTATCTTTCCCTTAGGTCTTATATTAACTCAGTAGCACCCCAAACCACCCCCCCCCCCCCTCTGATAGTAACAATGATAATAAACCTTTCCGCCATACATCTGGACACAATTATCTGATAGGTAACATTTCAAAAAATGGGATTCATTGTCTACTCTTTCTCTGTTTTTCTTTTTCAACTTATAGGCTGGGTAACAATGAACATGCTTCGTGTTGTGTAAATGAAGGTCCAATATCCTGGATTGGAGCAACAAATGAAATTAGACCTTGCAACCATGTCTTTCCTCTCAAAGTCAGTCGCATGGGTATGAGTTAAATTCTTCATTATATTCTCTCACTATCACTTCATCATTTATCTATTGAATCTGCGGTTAGATACTTTATAAGTAGTCACCAAAATATCCTTCAGTTGTTGTATGATGCAGGACATGTAGGATAAAGAGATAGCTAAAATATGTTGAAGAAAAAAGGGGAAGCAAGATTAGAGACTAGGCTCTCAAAGAAAGGGGAAGAAACCTTACAATTATTGAGATAATGAAGAGAAGCCCTATGAATAGGGAGAAGGAGAAAACCAGAGGAAAAGAAAAAAAAACCAGTATTCTGTTTTATCATCTAAGCTGTCTATTTCATTACATTTAAGGTCCCTTTATAGGACAAAGCTAAAACTAAAATGGGAAACATGACCAAATCTGAAGTGTGGGATTTGTCTAAGGATTGAAATCCCTAAGATTCTTAGATTAATGATTCAAATTCCAATTTATTCCTAAATTAGGTGTAAACCAAGTAGACCAATCCTGATACAATCTACAATCCAATTTTCCTATCCCTTTTTGTATCGCTTTCCATTCCTCATCGTTGAAGCTGTCATTCTAGTTTGGACTCATTATTTGAGCTTTTGTCTGAACAAAGGTCCTCGAATAAAGTTTGGGAGTCATTATCCATTTAAGTTGGTAGAATTTGAATTTATATTCTAGTCAATTATCAGATTCCTCTTGGCTCTGCTATTATAGATTCTGCTCATTCTATTTTACGTGATCTCCCTTACCCTTTGCATGATGTAAATTCAGTAGTTATTTTGTATGTAATTTGAGCCTTGCTTGACGCGTTAACCCAAAACCGTTAATTTCAAAGTGTGACGCAGAAGCCCCAACACAAGTTTGAGCTAAATAACAAACTTGACAAAAAATGTAAAAATAAATATGTAGCAAATAATCAGCTTGATGTAACCCTCTTATTCTTAACAACTCATGGATTGCCCTTACAATGAACTCATACTAATGCTAGGACTTGTCGCAAGCAAATTCGGAAATTCGGAAATGAAAGAAGTCTACCGAATGCCCTTCGCAAATTCTGTACTTGTCTGAAAAACCTCTCAAATTTAACTAAATTCCGATTCATTTTAATCACAAAATGTACATATTGGTATTTTTTTTCCTTTAAGCCTGCTATATTATCTTCTTGAGATATACGTTTTTCTAGGTCTACAACATCTTGGAAGTTTCTGTCCAAACTTTGGGCATATGCCCTAGTGGCTAAACATTCTTGTGCAGCATATCTTCTCGGCATCAGACCTCATTGTTGATCTGTGATTATATGTATGGTCTTAATCTTTACCGGATAACACTTTGACAATGTATCTTATATGACTCATCATTATGATTATAGTCAATGGTATTTTAACCTTGATGTCATTTTTTTGTTGATTCAATCTGATAAGTGTGTTGGCACCATACTTGGAGCAACTCTATTTCTCTTATGGAGAATGTGATGAAACACTCCTTTTGTTTCTTAGCTAAGATAATCATAGTTATTTTCATTTACCAGTTGGGTACCAAATGTCAAATGCTGAAGCCTTCTGATTCTCAAATGTCTGTCCTTGGATTTAACATTTGGGTACACCTTGTTTCGCTTTCCTGTAACTTCTGTAAATATCAATTAGCTAAGACCAAAGGACATCTGTCAAATGTTTTGGGCGATATTAGTATTGCTAGAACTGAGGTTAGGCAGGACTGCTTACGTCTTTACTCTTGTCATTTCAATATCTGACACCCCTAGGTAATAAAGGTGGAAACTGTCAGTGCGACCATCACATATTTGCATCTTCTTTAGAATTCATTTGCTAAAGAAGCATGTCCAGTTCAATTAAAACTTAGAGTGATGGGACGCATGATTATGAGATGGCTAAAGCCTCTGGTTTTTGATTGTGCCTTATGTACAGTTGGGGCAGTTGTATGCAGTTGGCATACCCTTAACATAGCATGTCCTTCACTGTTGCACCATTTGCCAAATTGCATTATGACAGGAACATGGATATTGCACGGTAAAATAGAAGTTTTATAGAGGTTCTTAGAAGGACTAAAATATTTGTAGATATTATTACCAGGATGCTTACTATAAGGTCTCGCATAGTTGTTTCATTTTTTCTTCAATTTTCATAAGACATGTGAATGATGTTGAATAAGGAATCGGAGTGAACTTCCAAATGCTTAATAAGCCTAGGTCGTGTACATCTTTTTGAGTGGGTAAACGCAATTTCTTGTTTTCCTCATTTTGGTATAAAGCATGTACTTGTGGTTTTCAGTTGAGCTCTTGCAAGTTCTTCCCCTCTCCTGGCTTTTGGTTTGCTTTACAGCTTTTCTCCCTCCTCTTTTCTACAGTTTTTTCCTGAATACAGGTTCCAGTGGATGGTATCAGAGTTTGCAGTGGTTATTGCTTTGGAACTTGGTGTGTAGAACATTCTTCTTCCCAGAGTCTTTCTGTTGTGAATTTCGTCAAGCGACATGTACTCTCTTCGTGTTTTAGCTGGTTTATCTTTCTTCGTGAGCCTATATAGTTTTGATTGAAGCTGGAGAGGAATAGGTCTAAATTAGGAAATATACTGTCCATTGTTGCACACTCTTACTAAATAGATTTTAGTGCTGAAATGAATTAGATGCCATCTTTGGACACATTGGGCTTTGAAGCAGACGCGCAAGTAAGTCCTTGGTACATAAGCTTGAATTTTAATTTAGCTGGGATCCCTCACTTTCTTCATAAGAGAACTGTTAGTTTAAATAAAAAGGCAAGAAGTAGTAGATCATCGGCTTCCAATTTCAGTGATCAGTCAATTGAAAGAAATATGTATCTTCTTCCCTCTTATGTTTTGATCATTATCCTCATGCTTGTGGTTTAGAATTAAAGTCGATAAGTTGTGGCCAATTTTATTTTGAGAGCTGCATATGAGATCCTTTCATTGAAATTTGTCTGCTGGATGCCGAAGTCATCATCTGGTGGCTTCACCGAACAGTCTGGGTAACAGCACACCAGAGAGAAAGTTGTTGATAGCAAACTAGTTTGAAGTCAAGTTATTTTTGGACGGGGACACTAGCATTTGGGAAAATGAAATAATGGAGGAATGGTGGGTATTGTGCAAACTCTTGCAGGTAAATAAGGGGTTGAACGTAGAGTTTCTTGGCAACAAAATTTTGTTCCTGAAGTAGGTCTTCTTGGAGGTGGAACTAATGCATGGATCCAATATACAAAAGCCGATTGCACATAAATGATGGGGAATGGATGATCATTTGTAGATTAGGTTCTTTGTAAGTAGGGTTTCTCAGTAACACTTATTTTCTCTAGTAGGTGTCTCCTTGGAGGTGGAATCAGTGTGTTTTGACCGAAAAATATAAAGTCGATATATGATTTGTTAAATGAATAAAATTTGTGAGCCCTTGGTTACTTGATGGAATTTGGTGAAGTATGCGAACTAGTCTTAAAGTGAGATAAAAAGTAATATTCCACGTTGCTGGTACATCTATTCGATAATGCATTGAAATAATAATGTTAAACCCTTCTATTTCCGTCTCTTCTTTTGCTTTGCAATTGCAACTTGGTTAAACTCGCGCAAGTTAGTGTGAAATTTGTGTCTCTATAAAGAAATCCTCAACTGGTGAATAAATAATTTAAAATTAACCATTTGAACCATCAATCTCCTGGAGGTAGAAACCAGTTGTTGGACTCTTTGGAGACATTTTGATGCCATTGCGTTCTAGCCGTAAGTGATAAAATGAGGTATTGCAGTACTTGACAAAACCGAAGATCACTAGATGGAACTAGGTGGTGTTTCCTTTCCAGAAATCTATATTAGGTGATCTATTAGGTTCATTTGTTATCCCAGAAATTCCATGCCTCCAAAGGAATAAATTCCCTCCCCTTATGTTTTTTTTCCCTTCTTAAAGGCGGTTGTTCTTTTGCTTTTCTTTGATTGTTTAAAGATGCAGGATTGATTAAGAAGCACTCTTTAGATGTTTACGTCAATTATTCATTGATACTAAAGTAGAAGTCGCTGTACAGATTTTGTTCAGGAGGCAAGAAATTCAGAGAGAACAGCCAACAATTTTAAAAACAACACGAAAGTCAGGGTTCCTTATGTTTTTCAGGTATGGTACATGTTTTCACATCATTGTTGCTTTAGTACTTCATCATTCAAGTGTTCAGTGCTTATGTACAGGAATTTACAACCAGCCAGGTTTTAACAATGCAATTTTGTAGAGGAAATAAGGTATGCCTTTCAGCCTGCTTGATCTGATATATGTTTATTGGTTTTGTTTGACACAAAACCTTAAAGCTCTTTCATTGCCTTACTAAATTAGCATGTTAGCATCAACCAAGCAAACAAGAAGACAACATAACCGGGAGAATGCCACAATTTCTATTTTAAGACAGAATTGGAGTCTCAGAAAACATAACAAAAGGACGAAGGAAAATCTCGACTTTTACGAAACATCTCGCACTCACATACTCACGACTATCACAAATCTCTCATGGCCGAAAACCTTAAACGGCCCCCCTCTTTCAGGTCTCTCTCTCTTACATTCTTATTCCTCCTAACACATAGGTAGGACTCACCAAACACTAATCCTGAAGCCACTTTGTTTCTATACAAAAATACAATATGGGCCAGCTTCGTTTAATGCCAGGGAGAGCCTTGGCGTAATGTTAAGGTTTCTCCACTAGGTCAATGCTTAAACAAAGTGTGGTTAAGCCTGTAGAGCATGATATACATTGTTGGGCCCATTCTCTATTAGCTTAAGCTTTTAGAGTAGATGATAACTTGACGAAGGCAGCATACAAACCTGTGTGCATTAATAGCCTTTTTTTTTGGGGATTTAGTTCACTAGCATTCCTGTCTAATATTTACAAAAAATTACTCTGTAAAGATACAGTTAGACCAGTTTTTTACGTCTATAGTGGACGACATAAGCTTGCATATCCTTGTTATTATTTAAGGTAAAGCTGTTATCTTTGACTTCTACTGTCTATGTGCTATTAACAGGAACTTCCTTAGCTTTCAGGTTGATGATTTGGAATTTATGAAGGAAATGAGAATTAGTCCAATGAAGGTAGGCCAAAAACTTATCTGAGATCCCATTTGTATTGGTCATCTGTTGCTCTTCATTTCATGACACCAGTCTTTGTTAAGTGATATGAACCAGAGTTTAGGCACGGTCATGTAGTTGGTTATATAACCTTGTGCAAGTGCAAGAATGTACAAGTTATAAATGTAATAGAAGTAGTACAATAATTGATGAAGAGCATTTTTATCGAGTTATATCCTATTTTGGATATGTGCTTTCAGGGTATGGCAGTGATGATTATATATTAACATAATGAATCTGAAGTAAAACCAAAATTACCCAATACAGGGACAAAATCCTCCCCTAAACTTCATTATGCTGTTTGTATCTTAGGTTGCAAAAGCATTAGTGGAAGTATTTGCTGAAATGATATTTGTCCATGGTTTCCTTCACGGGGATCCGCATCCTGGTAATATCTTAGTTTCTCCAGAAGGACCAAATGGCTTTTCTTTAGGTACGCCCTAATTGATGATTTAGTGTCCACTCCTACTCCTCCGTAGTGAACATGCACCATTATCATCTATACTCGAATCGTTTACCATTTGCTTGGCATTGTCAATTATGCAGTCCTTCTTGATCATGGGATCTATAAACAATTGGATGAAGATTTTAGACGGAACTATTGCGAACTCTGGAAGGCTTTGATTCTTCTCGACTCGGAAAAAATACAGCAGATAGGCGAATGTTTTGGTGTTGGGAAGTACTCTAGATATTTTCCCCTCATATTCACAGGAAGAACGATTGACAGGTGAATGTAGCTTTTATTTTATTGCTTTAGTGCACTATTAACGTGATTGGTTGAAATGCACCACATGCATCCGCCTCTTAAATTACCCTCTACCCAGAATGTGATTTATGATATTTAGGATTAAGACTTAGGGGACCATTCGTCAGCATAACTTAGAGTGAAATTTGATACTCATTAAAAGAAAGACAACAGGAATATGTACGTCGCTACAGGCATCTGCCTAGTGCACTGGAAAAAAGTTCCTACACTTACTTTACCGGCTATGTGCAACATCAGTAGGACCTTCAGGTAAGTTTATTGTCCCCTACTTGCATAGGACATTTAGGTAAGTTTATTATCCCCTACTTGCACCAAGTAACTCCTGGCGAATAAGTGTTATCTGGAACTTCGATCCCATCGCCACGATCTTTCTGTCTCTAAAAAATGCACCCATTAAATCTGTCTTGAAAAGTTAGAGCAAGCCACTAACTCTCTGAACAGCTCGCAAAACGCATCATTTACAGCGATATGCTTGGAGATGGTTGTTGTGAGTAAGACTTGAGAGAAAGCAAGGTTGGGGAAGATGGTGACGGTGGTGTTGGCACTTAAATATCAACCCAAAAGTACATTTTGTATTCGTACTGGATGGTTCGGAGGGGGCAACTTGGTTTCCAACTTCATCAAATCTCAAACCCGCACCTATTGAACTTTAGGTTAAATAAAGATGCATAAGGTTTACTAGAGATTGATGCTCCGAAGTTTGAAGGTTCCTGAGGGCCTAATGAGGTTTCAAGCTTCAGCGAAGTTCGAACTCGCACTTATGGACTTGGAGGTTGACTTTGCCATCTGACGGGCTAAATGAGGTTTCAAACCTTTTAAGTACGAAACCCTTTGAACTTTACTCGAGAGTTCGAAGCCCAAAACCCATCTTACATGAACTCGGCAGTTTGGATCAAAATATCGTGTCGACACGACATGACATGGATCCGTGTATGGGATCCGTACCGGACGGACACGCCACGTCGCCAATTGGAGAGCTCTGGAAATCTATCGCCATGGATGATTGAAAATGAAGGTCTAAGGAGGAAGAAGGCGCAGAGTCCAGATCTTGGTTGGGGGGGGGGGGGGGGGGAGAGCAGAGCAGAGGATGCCATAGATGATAGAGGATTAAGTTGAAGGAAGAAGAATATGAAGAGTCCAGATCTGGTAGGGAGGGAGAGAGAGAGCGCGCCCGCCGGGGGGGGGGGAGAACATAGGCGTCTGACTTGCGGATAGGTGTGTGGGTCATAATAAATGACCTTCACATCTTATCCTTTTCTTTTCCACAACAGAATACATGCTACTTTTTTCATAATATCATATCCACCCCTATAGTTTGTAGTAATCTCATATAAAGCACTATATGAAAATAAATGTTCTATCTGTGTCCCTGTCCAAAATCGGATTCGTGTCCCCGTGTCCTATAATTTCAGAATTTGGCGAGTCTGACACTCGGACACGTGTCCAATCCGTACATTGACACCTTATCCATGTAACTTAGCCCAAAACCAAAAAGAAGGATATATGTCATGGGTTGTATTATCCTTTTGGAGGATAAGCCAAATGAAGGAGGATTTATCAGGAGAAACAGACTGAAAAGCCTGAAAAGATTCTTGCAGCAGACCTTTATAAAAAGAAAAGGTGAATCCTACGTAAAGGAGGGGATCAAGGTTCGGAAAGTCAGGGTGAGTGAGGAACAAAGAGAAAATAGAAACCCAAAAAAAACCTTCAACACTACGGCTTACAGGTAAAGGTTTCCAACCACCAATTGGTGGAACACTTTGTAAGGTAGGGGTTGATCCCCCGTCTTCAATAATATTTTGTTTTCTTTACTGTTCATGTCGGTTTCCTGCTCAATTATCTAAAATCGGAGGTTTTCGTCATTATTTCGTCTGTCGACGTGATTAACAATCTGACAGGTGTCCAATTGGAGACGGTCCCCACAACAAAACAAATAAACATCGGCGCTAAAACTCAGAGCCGATGGATGTTTGTTCGCACTTGATTTTTGATCGACCCTTTATTCTTCAAGGTCTCAAGATTTGTGCTAGCGGGTGGTGGCCGGAACTGGTGGTGGTCTAGGAAACCAACTGAATATGTGGGGCCTCTACAATCATGGAATCAAGAGAGGATGGAGAGGGAAGGAGGGAAAGGGTGAGAGTGATACGCACTCGCGCGCACACAGAGAGATGTTGCACTGTATTAGTCACATCTAGGTCACATAGCAGGAGCGGAAGCTTCAGGCGAGCTGCCAAATTTCTAACGTGCATATGGTACGGATCGTCATCAGAGAGTGGATATTGATAGTAATATAAAACTGTAGTTCTTGGAGATGGTTGTTTCTTTTCCATAGGGCAAAGCACACTCACTTCAAAATGTCAAACCATATGGGGATAAAACCCACTGCTTCACTGGGCTACTTTATAAATGGAACCAAAATTTTGAAAGATCTCAATAAGGTAAGTGATACCAAAACTACGAAATGGAGGTAGTAATATCTAATGACACCCTCTTAAAAGTACGCATCTCTAAGCACATTGTATATGAGATGATGCTCTCTTGCAATACAAAGTTAAACCTCTGGCCCTAGACTCATAAATTCTTTCTTGATGATAGCAGTAAGTCAACCCTTGGGAAAGGAATGTCGGTTGAAGAGAAAAAGCATCTAAAGCAGGAATTGAAGTCTCTAAAGATGGACGACATATCTTCGTTTATGGAATCTCTACCCCCTGACTTTCTTACAATATTACGAACAGAGTAAATTCTGCTGTTTCTTCTTCTTTGTTTCGTTGGTTTAAAACATGAACTAATTCTGATTGAGGAAACCTTTTGCCCCTTCAATTTCTTTCATTCTGTTTTTAGTGGGGTGCTGAGGTCTTTAATTAGCAAGCTGGGTGCTTCACAACGGGTCCGACTACTAGCTTATGCTAAATATGCATTGCATGGCCTATCTCCAAAGTTGAATCCTGAATCTGGTAAATCTCAACAGCATTTTTTCAGTGGTACGTAATTTGCATTTCTGAGTTTACTTGAAACTTGCTTATGTTGCCAGGTTTTGTAGCAAAAGTTGTGTTTTCCAGATTTAGATCTAGTACAAGTTATCTTCTACTGAGGCTGCATCTTGGTAAGAATGTATTCCTGTCATCGGTTAACAAGGTAGCTTGTCCGGAATGATAATGAGTAATGGACTAAACCAACCAAACTATTTCAGGTGTGCTGGAATTGCTATCTTGGTTGGAGGATTTAAGGTGGTCTTCGATTAAAAGGTTTAGGCAGATGCTCATTTCAGCAAGTCGTCAACTTGGGAACTTATTCGCCTTTTTTACCACAACCTCCTGATTTGATGCTACAGAAGGTAGAAGAGAATATCTTGTAGAAGGGTTTAACTCATGTGAAAAGAAAAGAAAAAACGAAACTATGATTCTACAAATGGCATGTTTGGGTGACGTCAGGTTATGGTCTAATCATCAGGAGGCTCTCCAGTCTTTCATCTGTTGATGAGTCGTAAAAAGTTCCACCAATTGACGGGAAGTGGCCTGCCCTATTTTTGTTTGGTTAATTATAGCGAAATTAGTTGAGAGGCGATGTTGCCAGAACACAATCGAAAAAATGAAACAATCTTATAATTTAAAAAACTTGGCAACAGATGAAGAGACTGAAGAGCCTCCTGACTATAACCTGAGGTCATCCAACCATGCCATTCAACTTTCTATGGTTTGCCTCCGGTCTGTACTATCTTGTGGTTTAAAATTTGTCAACTGATCTTCAAGGAACTGTAGTAATTCAACTCGAAATCAACTTATTGTCTAAATTTTGTGAAGTGAATTTTCACGTGCAAGTCACGTGACTTCTCATAGGGGCAAAGTTGTCTACATATTATATACGCAGGAGTCAGAATGCTATTGGCCATTTTGAGAATTAGAATTTAATTAAATTACTCTTGCTTTCTGTTTTGATATTCATCATCTAAGCAACCACCAATTCCTTTCCTTGTGTCCACAAGAGCCACCAATTCCAGTGGCACTTTATACTATAAACACCAATAAATACCACTGCCGTCATTGTCTTAAAACTGCCACCCTTGCAAGCCCACAACTACCAGTTTAAGTTAATCATCGTGTCACCGCTACCATTGTGAGTTTTTACCCTAATTAATGTATTTTTAAAATCTAATTACTAATATACTTTATTTTGAAACTTATTTACTCATATATTACATTTTTAAAAATCGTTGTTTGAAATCACGATTTCAAAGTAGAAATCGATATTTGAAACAGCGATTTCTACCTTGAAATCGTGGTTTCAAACAATGTTTTTAAAAAATGTGGTATGCGGGTAAATAAATTTTTTAAAAAAAGTAAATTGATAATTAAGTTTTAAAAATTTATTAATTAAGAAAAAAATTTGTCGTGAATCCAACGACGTTGTATACCATCATCATCACCCTGACTAATGCTACTTCCTCGGCCATAAAAAATTTGCAAAATCACAAGGCACTTTCCCTTTCTCTATAACTCCAGTAAATTCAGTTCCCTTATATCTCGGCGAGTGGTTTGCGGCGGTGAGATGACTGATATGTGACCACTACACAGTTAAGATCTTCTCTTTGTCGGCATCATTTTTTTCATCCAATTTTGGTCATGAAAGCATTGGCAACCTCTAGAGAACTAAAGGGAAATGATGTGGTGGTGGTGGTGGGTTTTATAGGCCAAGGGAGAAGAAAAAAGGAAAATAAAGAATTCATTATTATCCAAGTGGACCAATTGCTTTTAATAATATATCGAAAAGATATTTGAGTTTGACTTTTAATATGGAGCTCCATAATTGATTGTATAGTGACACTTAGATAGACCTTGAGCAACAGAGAATCTCAAATAAGTAAATTGAAAGTCAATATATTAATTTTGATAATTTAACTTCCTTAGTATATTACCTAATGTTCTACATAAATACCCCTCCAAGAAGGGACGTGGATTGGCATAAGCAAACAGCCATCCTAAAAATTTTGGGCAGCTCGGTAGGTAGGCTAATAATGAGATTAATTGCTATTGTATCCCCCAACATATGGCGCACTAGCGAAAATTACCATCCAAAGAAATTTAATATCAAAATCTTCCCTCCACATATACTAAGGATAGGACTGATTATCCCGTCCTAACAGCAACCGTTAAGGTCGAAAGCATTTTTAGTAGTTCAGCTTCACTTTCTTGCACATCCCTTTATCACTCTCTATCTTCATTTGTCAAAGCTCTCCACTTGATCCACTGTTGGATAACATGACAGCATCCTCGAGGTTCTGCTTGCAAATGCTCATAGACTCTAGTATTTCTTTCCTTCCACAATCCATAGATTGTGGTAGCAACAGAGAGCTTGCACAATCTTGTTTTATATTTTCAGCAGCAAACTAGAGAAATTGACTCCATTTATTTAAAGGTAGCACCAATCCCAGTTTGCCAAGAATTAGCCTCCATAGTGCTTGAGCATAAGGGCACTGAATGAGTAGATTTCATTGTATTCCGATGATCGAAGCATGATACACATATGTCATGTTGGAGAATATTCCACTCTTTCAATTTAGATTTTATTTTCAACTCATTCTTGCATAGCATCCACATGATCACAGAACGTCTAGGGATATTACCAGTAAACCAGACTAATTTCCACCATTTCATAGGGTTGGCTTTATTTCTTATGTGATTCCATGTTGAACTGTTAGTAAACTTATCACTAGGACGAACATCCCAGAACAGCTCATCACAATGCCCAGTCCTAGGTGCAGACAAAGAACTTAGTTTGATATTCACTTCTCTCAATACCATAGATCTAGTTGTAGGCAATCTTTATGTATTGTCAACAATAATCTCAGCTACTCCTGAGTTGATTCCCAGAGTCATAGCCTACTTTCATCCCAAATCGATTGACTAGAACGCCACCAGGTAGCCATCTATCAAGCCAAAGCCTTCCCATCTCTAATTTTTTTAGTACATAGCTGTTGGACTTGACTCATTTTGCACCAAGTCCACGATTTAGGAATTTCAATATCTTATGTCTATTCTTATAAATGGGTTAGGCGTGTTGCCAAAACATTATCTTATGGATAGGAAGCCCAACAAGGCTCAAAGACACACAATACAACCCCACATCCGAGAAGCCATCCGATCCACAAAGCTGCCAACCCCAAGGATGGCTGCACCAGATCCAGAACAACCCCATGATAATAATAATAATAATAATTATTATAATAATAATAATAATAATTATTATTATTATTATTATTATTATTATGTAACACTCAACCATAATTGTTACTGATAAGAAGGGTTTTAACTCGACAAGCCTAAGCCACGTGCAGTGCAACGACCGAACGTCCCACCACCACAACTTGAAGGAGCAATTGGGGTGTGATAATAAGAATTCAAAAGAAAGTTTTTTTTTTTTAATTCAAATTTAATGTAACTAAAATGATATTGTTATCCATATTTTAGGTACACGCAACAGCTAATGCTTACTCAAAGGGCATTTGAAGAAGAAAATTACATGTAAGAACAGTTTTGTAACAACATTACTTATGTGGAGGGACAGTGTTGTTGCAATTTTTGAAAGAAGAGGTAGAAACTTGCAGAATATAGTTCAGGTATAGTTTTGTGACTGACCCTCCCTGGGTTAGTGACTAGACTATCCCTAAATCCTTTGATAGTAAAGGCCACTTATGCTACTTGCTAGTAAAATAATCTTTCTATGTTTAACTGGTACCAAAAGTTTACTCAAAACTAGCTATATTATTTATGCAACAGAAAAATCCAACCTCTTGGATGTATGACCTTTTCACTCTAAAACACACAGTAAGCAACAAAATTTTGAGATGCATTCTTCCTTTACTTTTAAGTTGAGCAAGATGCTTTTGTATTCACATAATTTTTCTTGTTTTGTTAGTTTTTACTTTAGCTAGTAATTTCCAAGTTCTATTTGGTTTTATCTTCTTGTTTAGTTGGTTAGTGTATATCTCAAATAATAATAATACTAATAAATAAATAAATAAATAAGAAAATTGAAATTCAAAATATGTGTATTCTTCTTTTATTACGATTCCTATCGGATGGGGATGTCATCCGTGAGTCTTGTTATTTGCTTTGGGCATGATATATCTCTCCTTTATCCTTGGTATATATATATTTCTATTTTTAGCCAAAAAAAAAAACATACTTTTTCTTAGGGATTGTGGCATTATCGGTATTAATAAAAAATACACGGTCAATTATGTAGGAAGAAGATATGATGCATTGCCTTTTTCTCAAGGTTCACCCAACCCACGATTGACTTTGCCTTGGCTCAGAATGCGTGATCAACCCCACCTTATCCAAAGCATAGAAAAATCCTGTAAAACAAAAGAAAAAAGAATTCTTCATACCAAATATTTTCGTTGAATATAGAACTGACTACTGCAGGAAATCCATATATTTTACTTGTTTTGATATAGAAATGATTATTGAATACAATAATCAGTTGAGTCAGTTCTCCAGACCAGCCCAACCCAAGCAAAGTGAGGGCTGGATCTAGGATAATATGGACCTTTTGATATGATTCAAGCGCCAAACTGCGTACACAACGGCCCAACCCACGCTTATGCCCCCCTGAATTTGTAGAAGGTGCAATCCGGTCAAATACATGGAATTCATTACATTCTCGGGGCTGCACCAGCCAAGCAATGCAGGAGAAAGCATCTTCAGCTTGTGTACCTTTCACTTCTTACATATCTGTAACTCAAAAGATTCTGCAAATTCACCTCTTCCACTACTAAAAAGCATCTATCAGCTTTTGTGAATAGTTTTCCGTTGGCATCTCATATATCCTTGTTTGTACTTGACCATACACCCGTTTTGACTTCACAAAGTTTGAATTCTCAAGAAAGACCACATCCATGAAGCTCTACGAAACAGTTCACCAGTTCAGCCAGATGTTTATTTTCCTTTTTCTCGCTTTCGGAAGGGGTTCCTTGTGTCACTGGTGTTCAGGGACGTGCTTGTCTAGAAAAGCCTGAGCAAGATTGCTGAAGCTCACACTAACTGCACCAGCTGCAGCATATCGTTTAATGACTTCCACGACTTCTGGCTTCAATATCTCTTCCTTGTTGGATGCATTACAGAGATAATACAGAGCCCCAATAGCATAATTCACCTACACAATTAGCTATAGTATGTTAGAACATCAAACTATATAAACACGCGTCCCAATATAACAACTTTTTTTTTTCCTTTTTAATCAAGTGTCAAAAAAGATTGCCTCAAATGCCACTTTCTCTGCCAAGAAACAATTGTTACACACTTTTTTATGATAGACTAGCTATAAACTTATCCAAGGGACCCGTAAGCCTACAATGCCAGTAAGGGTTTCATGGAAAATAGAGGAACATAATAGGATAAGTATAATTATGCGGCCCAAGGATAGGCTAAGTAATGTATTTGCTTCAGCCCATATGTGAAAGTTAACATCGTATGAAAAAGGACGTGAATAGATTCAGTGTAATCAAGTATATGCAGGTGCGCTTTATTTTCCCCCTTAAAAAAGTTCTACATGTTGTGCAGGTCCCAAGCTTGAAGCAGTAAAAACACTTTTTCCCCGCTTACCGTGTTTCTAACAGGACTTGATAAACACTGAATAATAAGAGGGATCCCACTGCATTGAGTTACTGCAGCAGCATTTGCTGGATCTGTAGATAGCATGCAGTAAGTAAGATTTGCAATAGCCTTTATTAGTCAGAAAAATACTGGATCCTTAGCAAAAAGAGAACAAGAAAAGATACAACCATATTTGGTGGTGTGGGGTCTTTAGAGTTATCTGCCTAAAGGGTTATGGCTTTGATCATTGACTTACCAACACAAGCATTGCAGAGCCCTCCAACACCAAACTCCACAAGCTTCTCATTGGGCTCTGTTATGCAGTCCAGAAAGAGTTCTAAAACATTAAGCTGATCAATAAAAACTACTAGTTAATATGGCAGCGAAGAAAAACTACATATAAAGGAAAATAAATCCAGCAGTCATATGTGGAAGCTAAACCTGGCGTAGAAAAGTGAAGTTGAAAGGATCATACGCGAAGTTTGCCAAATTAGCAACAAATCTCTCTTTTGACTCTGTAACAACAAATGACCATCACTTAACTTTAACTCTCCGAGATGAGGCTTGATTAAGCTGGTGATACATGTCATAGCTATTCAATTTACTACAGTAGCAAGGATATCTAAGAAGGAATTCAGTATGCATGCAATAACTAGTTAATGGTAGTTGCTTTTTAGATGTTCTTTTGACAAAAGAAACCCTGCAACCATATGCTCCCTCCGTCCCACATAATTTTATCAACTTTCCTTTGTGGCCGTCCCACAAAAATTGCTCATTTCCAAATTAAGAAAGATTTTGTATGTACTTTTACATATTTACCCTTTTTACATTTTTTTATTCTGTTTCTCTCTCCACATTTAAATATCTATCAACTCATTTTCTCTCTCCTAACCCACTTTCTTGTACTTTTTTATTCATTTCTTTCCCCACATTTACTCCACTAACCCATTTTCTCTTCTGACTCACTTTCTTCCCCTCTCTAAAGGGTAGAATGAGAAAGATAGAATACATCACTTAAATCCTTAATCTGCATGCACAATAAAGTTGATCAAATTATGTGGGACAAACAGAATAGTACTTTCTCAAAGGCACTATTTGAAACGAAAATAGATATATAGATATGAAATGGAGGGATTAGGTACATACTTTACATGGAAGAAAAGAGAGTGCGGGTGGAAGACACATAGGTAAAATGCATGTGCAAGTATCATCCTTTTTTATATGGAACTCCATTCGTCATATTATATTGCATCTAAGCAAGTATATCACATTCCTCTGAAGATGTTGCCAAAGAATTTTAGGTTACATTTGACTGTAAAGCAAGTGATGCACTCAAAGAAATATGGTTAATTACACCCAAATCCCTGAAGTTTGGGTAAAATTACAAGCGTCTATAAGTTTAGAAAATAGGCGCTTATGTCCTTTGACCTAACGGAATACCCAAATACATAATGGAATGGTCGAAATGACCATATTGCCCATGAATAGTATTGTAATTCTCGATTTGCCCACAGAAATCAGTCTGTCCACCCCCTCCCCCCGCCGCCGTGCCCTCCTTCCCCCACCCCACCTAATTCAATTACAGCACATCCCCTTAAACAACACAAACAGTGCAAACCGAGTAATCTCAGCCGTCAATGTTTCCCTTCCACCACCACTTGCCTCCTGGCCTTCCCGCAAAAGGTCGCGGAATTTTCACAAGGCTGGAATCCTATGTCAAGGCAGTCGCTCGTGAATAGAGGTCGTGGCAGCGGCTCTCGGTAGTGGTGAGTGTGTAAGCGTAGGGCTGGGTGGGTGGGTAACCTGGTGATGGTGATGGTGAGGGGGGTGGCTGGATCTGATTTGGTTGCCGCGGTGGTGGGGTAAACGGGTGAGTGGTTGAGGTGGCGGGCGGCAGGGTTTGGGGGGAAGGGGCCACGAGTGGGGTGGGGGAGGGAGGGCGGGGGTGGTAGGGCTGAGAGGGGGTGGCATGGGTCA
The DNA here is from genome assembly GCA_033070095.1 of Escallonia herrerae. Taxonomy (NCBI): domain Eukaryota; kingdom Viridiplantae; phylum Streptophyta; class Magnoliopsida; order Escalloniales; family Escalloniaceae; genus Escallonia; species Escallonia herrerae. The sequence goes on along the minus strand of JAVXUP010003579.1, from coordinate 5,791 downwards.
GGGGGAGGGGGCGCCGGAGGCGTGAGTTAGGGGTCAGGGGAGAATGAAAGGTAGTGTGGAGCTCTGCGGTTTTGGGGGGAGAGAGATGAGAATTAGGGTTTTCCATATTTTTTGAAAAGAAAGGTACTTTAAGGAAAGCATAAACCATATTAAGAAAGACAATATTTTGAAATAGAAAATTTGGAGAGAGATAGAATTAGAAATTAGAGTTTCAGATCTTAATTTAAAAATTTAGGTTTAAAATTTTTATATAGTATATGCCATTTGAAAACCCTAATTTTCAAATTAGGGTTTGCTATCTTGATGTGAAAATATACAGTACAAGGGCATTATTGCCATTTTAAAAAGATGTATTGATGACACATGAAAAAAGTACACTTTTTGGATGGATACCTAACGGATGGACACAAGTGTTAACTTTTTAACGTTTGTAGTCACGGTCTGTTACCTTTTGAAACTTAGTGTCATGGACTGCAATTTCACCCTAACCTCAAGGACATGGGTGTAATTAACTCAAAAAAATATACACCGAGCTGCTGCAACGCAAGTGCGCTACTCCATAGAAATATACGGCAGCAAGGTCTAAAGATAATTTACTACTGTCTTCCAAAATTTTGATAGTACGGTACTACGGTCTAGTTAAGTGAATATGTGAATTCTTTTCACTTATAATTTTTAGATAATTGCATTCCACAACTTCGGATCACGGGCTTGATATGCACATACTATCATACCTGGCAAATGAGTTTACCATTTTCCAGAAACTATTCAGATGCTCAATGCAGCAGTACTATGGTATCAAATCAGCAGCCACCGGCATGAAATTACATAAAGCATATTAGAGGTTGAAGATGAGGCCCATCTAGCAGTTAAAGTTATGGTTATCTGAAAACCAAACTGTCACAGGTCTTGGAATAGAGGTAGGGGCCAAGTCTTCAAATGAGGAAATAGGTTACCAAGTGAGAGGTACCATATCAACAGTACAGAATCTTCTCATCACATGATCTCCTATATCATGCTAATCTGACAACTTCCTGGGGGAGAAGGGGGGCAGCAGAAGGAGTTTTTTTTTTTCTTTTGTGTGTGTGTGTAATCTTAATTTACTGTCTGCAGATAACAGCACTTATTTGCTCACAGCAGTAAGATATCATCATGAAAGCTTGCTCAAACTCGTCCACCTGGGCTCTTCACTTGTCAGGGAATCAAACGATAAGGTCAAAAACCAGAAAGGTGCTGAAATAGCAGAATACGGGTATGAATCATCGAGTTGCCAACCAATTTTATTCTGTTTCAGAGTCATGCAGCTGTTTACTTCAAAGCATTAAGTAGAGCAAGATGGTGGCACAATTCCTACCCGAATTCTGTCATCTACAAAACGGAAACTTAACTCGATAACGGCAGCATAAAGTTCTCCTCAATGATAAGGCTGCATACCCTGCAATAGCGAGAGCCTGGGGAACCCATTTTTCACATGACCATGTTTCGTGTTAGAAATAGTAATTCTTTCCACTTCAAAATCTCATCTAAATTCGTCACAAGCAGGTGGGCAAATACCAAACCAAATGCAGAATCAAGCAGCCAAGTAAAACATGCACATATTGCCCTAGCATGTAATAACACTTCCAATATTCAAAAATAAAAAGAAGAAAGAAAGAAAAAACATTTATTGTCCCTTCAAATTGTTTTAACAAATCCTTATAACAGCGGTACTCTGAGCATTACCACCTTTCCAAGTTATCATAGATCCCAGATAGATGAGAAAAATACAGGAATACAATTTCAATACAGCATACCTTCACTAGATGCATTCTGGAATTGAGTCACTAATTCCTACAAAGAAAATAGAAGATGATAGCTGGTATCTTCACAACTACTCCAGATCAACGTGGACTTAACAAAATGAAGAAAAAGGAAATAATAACAGATTTCCACGATCACTCCTATTACTAAATCACTCCTATTACTAAGCAGAAACATTGCAACTGTTGCAAGAAAAAACTCAGATGAGCAAAATATAATGCAGCCAATAAAGCGTGTTTGATGAGCCCCAAAAGTACAAATATATGAAGCATACCTGAAGATATTGCACCCTAGGAGTTCCATATTTTCCTGTACGCTCTTCTTGCCTCTGACTGTTGGTGAACATGTAGGCTGCACAACTAAAAAAAATCAAAAAATAGGATAGCAAATTTAAGTAGAGCAGCGCCAAGCACGAGACTTATTGCGAGGTCAGGGGAAGGTTATACGAACGTTGGGTTATTAGGATATGAAGCACAACTTCTTTATTGGTCAACAAAAGAATGTAGCACAATAATCACCTCTACAAACCGGGAGGTCGAGTTTTAAGAACAGCATATTATTGTATTGATAACAGGGAAGGAGTCAGAGGCAAGAATGCTGTACTTAATAGTCCATAGTTTCAGGTCCAATGGCCTACTGCTACGAGCTCTTTCAAAAATTTCAAGCCTGTCATGTGAAGTCAATAATTTCCACCACCACATTATTTTTTCCTCTTTGTCTCATCCATCTTCGCTTAAAACATCGCTAGATTGGTAGCATAGATGAGAGCGGTGAAAGTGAATGGCCGTTCCCTTTGTAGAAAGATCAATGGACATTGAAAGCCAGCCAGCCCTTCCATAAAGAAGATTCTGAGGATGAAATGAAGAGGGGCCTGTCCACATCCGAGACAAAAACCGAAGTTGTTGATCAAGGAGGACTATGCTCATGTACTAGTATGTCGTCCTGGCCATTGTCAAATTACTAGGAAATGTGTACCATAGTGCTTAAACAACTAGTTTTCTTGCCTCCTCCAACCAGTTAGCTGTTGCTTGGGAGGCGTTCCCCTTTTTCCCTGACTTGACATCAACTTCCATATTTCACTTTAGGAGTACATCCATGTTTCACTTTAGGACGCTTAACTCGTAATGTAATGCTTCCTCTTTGACCTGACCCAACTTTGCAGTTAGCATTCAAATAACTCGGTCAAAGGACAGTGAGTGAAGTTCTAGTCTCCGTAGTCTAGGTGTCACGACCTCTCCTCCTTATGCATGCCATTAGTACCAAATGTTACTCACCTCTTTATGCTCCAACCTAGGAGTGATCTGATGACTAAACCATTGACATTCAATGAATGCTCGATATCATGTCAACATAGCATTTCATAGTTTAGCCTAATACCATCACAAAGATTGGCATTGAAATCGCATTCTCCTACACGTTAGATAAAAAGGTTGTTCGCTGTATAGCAAGAGGGATTATTAGGATACTACTAAGGTATCGATGTCCATTGGTGTCTTTTCATGTTATAGCATCACGTCAATAAGGTCACAAACTCGAATTCCTCCTCAAAAATACAAATCATTTGCAAGCTTGATTACTAATATTGTAACAGCAATAACCAAAATAATTCAGACAAACCAGGTGTTGAACCGATAATGAGAAAAGAAGAGAGAGTAGAGTGACACAAATGGAGTGGAGTTGTACTTGTTGAAGGTTGACTTAGAAAGGGAACCTGAAGGTTAGAATAAAAAGGGACACTTCTCTTCTTACTTTCTCTGAATTTCCCTGATTTTCAGAAAAAGGTAGTGCTGCATAGGACTGTTACAAGCTAAAGTATTCTCAAAATTCTCAAAAAGCTCAAAAGCTTCTTGGAATCGGTGAGACTTACTGGCAGTGGTAGCAATCTTCGCTCTGGTGAGTGTGTGGTGCTTCTTATCCGGGATATTGGATGAGGTGTAACAACAACATGAGTGAATAATGGTCGAACAAGAAATTATTTCAAAGATGGACACAAATATGTAAGGACGAAACTTTCAAAAGTTACATATATACTATTCCATTAACCATGATAGCCAACAATAACAAGGATGCATTTTTTAAGAGTGTTCGATAATTACATCATATTGAATACCAATCAAATATCTCTTTTCAACATAAGTGACCATACAATCATTCATAAACTCATCTTCAATTGAATTGTGCAACCGAGTCTTGCGAAGGCCCAAAGCGCAAAATAGACTTTCCAGCGACTCGCAAAATCAGTGCCAAAGTTATAGGCTTGTAGACCAATGGATACAAAACATTTATTCTTCTTTGCGACCATCTTCTCCTCAAGACCCGTAATTCCTTTTACATTTGAGAATTTGTTGTTAGCACGCACATCCACGACATAAGTATCAAGCTCATAGTTAAGTCTCAATAGTTCTGTACTAGATAAATCAGCCGGACAGAAGTTGACGAGCCAAATCAACTTTTTCTTGTCAAAAGTGGAGAAGGAATCATATGGATTCCGTGCACTGTGCGGTCATGCAAAGAAGTAATTCAATGTTTCGTTATGTGAAAGATTGAAGTTGCATGTCAATGACCGAGTAAAACAATCCCACTTGGTAATGGTGTTGGTTTGTAACTCCATGTATGTGATGCTTAGATCGAAAGATGGGTTCAAACTCTGTGTCCATATTAGGAATGGAAATCTTGTGCTTTTTACAAAATGAACAAGTTTCATCAAGAAGATCATTCCACCCATCTTCTCTTATCTTTTGCAGTTGTAACTTGGATTGACGAGATCCATGGAATTCACAATATCTTAATCTTTACATTGTAATGTCTATGATAATACAATGGTGACACCCAAGATTTATTTATTTATTTAATCAGAAGAAGAGATGACGCAAAGTTAAAAGAGTACATTGTTGCCAATAAAGTTCTTGCTTCACACTTTTTTCCCATCCCTGATGTATCGTCAATTAGAACACATGCAGTAAAAGGGACAACAATAAGACTCCCCAAACGGCAATAATGTGAGCTCCAACGTGTATCCCAGCCCATATAAGCATAGTTTTCTTATTCAATCCTCGCTCACTTTGAAATTCACCGGTAACAAGTGCATTCAATACAGAATCAGCTTGCTCCTCAAGCAGTTTTACAAGAAGCCACGACCAAGTTTACCACAGTTGAAACCGTGAGGAAAAGAGTTTCAACTAGGTCATGAATTGTTGCAACATCAACCGGTGCAAGTTGAAGTTAACGTGCAAAGCAAATGAACATAAGTTGAAGTTGAAGACTAGAAATGCTTCAAGTTTATTATACGTTGCTTGCTGCACTAAATGTGGGTCATTTTTATTACATTAGTACTAAAACTTTTACATGCCATTTTTGGTCTCCCTCGACGTGACATCCAGAATCCACCCCTGAATCCTTGTCAAGCTAATCTCATGAGAACTCCTGTCCTCTAGATTCGGTTGTCACTCTGATTCCTACTAACTCCGCTGTAATGCCTTTAGCTATGACCGAGCAAATACCGCTGAGTCAGGCCGAGTCGACTCAATATGGACTCAATTTCTTAGCTGTCGAGTTGGTGTGGTTTCTTTCTTTCTCTTTGTGGCAATACAATATCTATGAACTGGGTAATTTGATCTAAAGTTGGTGTGGTTTCTTTCTTTCTCTTTATGGCTATATGATATCTATGAACTCGGTAATTTGAGCTAGAAAATCGATTTGTGTTTTTCTTTTGCTGATGGTTGAAAACTGCAACGTTGGTGTAACTGGAAAGCGTCCAACGTTTGCATCCGAGAATATGTCTCTTCAGGTGATGGCTTATTTCTTTTGAGAATTGGTCTTCTGGTAATGGTTTGTCTTAGCAGTCGAGTTGGTGTGGTTTCTTTAATTTGAGTGAAATTTGTTAACAATTCTTAATCGATTCATGAAGATAGCTGGATTAATTGTTTGTTAATGTCATCCCAGAATCTCTAATTATTCAATAAGCATTTCTCCTCAGCTAAGGTGATTTCCA